>JACEFZ010009643.1:0-118008 GCA_014155875.1 Cepaea nemoralis | reverse complement strand
CTATGACAAACTTTGAAAAAAATAAAAATCAAAACCTTTTTTTGACAAAACAGAAACCCACATAAACATCTCAATCAACCTACCAGGTCTACAACATCACTGTAGACATCTTTCGGGACATCAAACGGGTGAAGGTTGACAGATTCTGCTCCTGCCTGGTCTCGACCCAAGGCTGCATAGTGCTGGAGTCCATTACATGACCCATCCTGTGTTCACACAATGTAACAGTTGTAACAAACACAAACCCATCCTGTTCACACAATGTAATAGTTGCAATAAACACAATCCACCCTGTGTTCACACAATGTAACAAACACAACACACCCTGTGTTCACACAATGTAACAAACACAACTCACCCTGTGTTCACACAATGTAACAAACACAACACACCCTGTGTTCACACAATGTAACAAACACAACTCACCCTCTGTTCACACAATGTAACAAACACAACTCACCCTGTGTTCACACAATGTAACAAACACAACACACCCTGTGTTCACACAATGTAACAAACACAACACACCCTGTGTTCACACAATGTAACAAACACAACACACGCTGTGTTCACACAATGTAACAAACACAACTCACCCTCTGTTCACACAATGTAACAAACACAACTCACCCTGTGTTCACACAATGTAACAAACACAACACACCCTGTGTTCACACAATTAGACACAGAAATGAATTATATAGAGGGGACATGGACAGAGCTGTGGGAGAGAGCCAAAGATTGCAGCATGGAATAGGTTGCTTGTGGTTCTTCTTCTTCTTCTTTGCGTTCATCCGGAGTGATTTTTTCAGATGTGATTGCGTTGTGTCTGGTTAGGCACCCTCGGGTCGAAACCCTCAGGCCAACACATCCGACTTTTAGAGTGCATTTTTGACCAGGTTAGCAATCCTGGGAGACTCTCACTTTTGTGGTACCGTCCACATCTCAGCTGGTCAAGTTGGAACACTCGAAGACTACACGGTCATCCCTCAAGTGAAGGCAGGGACAGTCCATAGCATTTTCCGCCATCCTGGGTGGCTTCCATAATTGCAGAGCCGGCACATAACGCTCTGGTGCTGGTTTACCGAGGGAATCGTCACGTCCTGCTCATGGCTGTTTTAATTCCTCACTTCAATATATTGGGCATTTCGCATCGCCCTGGCCGTTCCTGCACAAACCAGTCAGCTCTGCGGTTGGTTTTCCACTAAGCGAGTTTTCGGACATGTGCTTGTCCCTGTGCCCATCAGAGCTGTTCCAGGCACGGCGGACATTCGGAAAACTACCTAGTCAGAGCTGTTTCCGAACAAGAGCGGCATTCGAAACTAGGTAGTCAGAGCTGTTCCTAGCACGAGAGACATTCGGACGAGACATTTCACTCGGACGAGACATTTCACTCGGACGTAATTGCGCAGTGTCAATTTTTAGTTTGCCACCCGTAGGACGACACTTCCGACTTCCGGCGGGCATTTTTTAATGAGGTTAACCTTCCTCTGATTTCGAGGCACGTTAGACTGTTGTGATGTCGCCCACATCTCAGCTGGTCAAGATAGATATCCAGAGTCACCAGTGGGAACGCCGCGCCCCGCGAAGGGCAACGACGATTGGTTTTGAACTAATAAAAGCGCTCTTTCCGCGAGGGTCGGAGCTTGGTAAGCATGTATTAGCTCTAGAATTGCCACAGTTATCCAAGTAGGATCGTGTCATCTAAGGAACCTCGACTGATTTAATGAGCCATTCGCGGTTTCACCGTGAGACAGTGTGAACTTAGACATGCATGGCTTAATCTTTGAGACAAGCATATGACTACTGGCAGGATCAACCAGATATCTATCGGACAGACGGACTATTCACGCACACGCAAGCCAAGAGTAGCATCGCTAAAGCGCGCCCTCCCGGTACAAGGTGATACATGCAAAACCACTGGACGCCTACCGACGAGCTTTCAAGCTACGCCGGCAGGACTAACCGAAAAAAAAAGCTATACCAGCTTACTGACTGCAGGCCCACTACTCATCGAGAGAGAGTGGGCGCTTATCGAGACTTTGTCGAACGGTCGTACAAATTTTGCTCTTTTGCCCGCTCAAACCACGACCCTGGCTGCACGATGCGGTTACATTCTTGAAACGCCTGCCTCGCTAACTCACGTTGGCTGGGAAGATCCCATTTTGGTGCACCTCACACAGCCATCCGAGACAACGAACGCTAGACGCGGAACTGATCTAGCGAACCAGACCAGCCCCACGCTTGTGGTTCAGGGCCTATACTTTATCATTTTGTTTTTCATTTACTGCCAATATACTGAGGTATGTGCCAGGGTGGTCTTTGAGCCTGAGGAATTAAGGACGCCTGGCTAGTGCAGTCACCGCGAACTGTGCAGGTTAGGATTTTCTTTTTGCCACCGACAGAAAAAAATCATACACCTTACCGAGGATTTGAACCCGGATCTCCCGAAGGAGAATCCAGCATTCTAGCCACTCTGCCAGCTGCTCCCATGCCTATACTTTAATGGAGCCTAAATGAGGAATACAGAACAAATGAGAACTATGAACAAACTTGCTCAGTCAGCTTGCAGGCTCGGCTACTGTGGAATGCCGACCAGCAAAAGACCAGACACGCAGCTACAGGAAGGCGGATGCACCTACGGGGAGGCTGTCACAGCTATAGAGAGGCTGACACAGCTACAGGAAGGCTGTCACAGCTACAGGAAGGCTATCACAGCTACAGGAAGGCTGACACAGCTACAGGAAGGCTGAGACAGCTACAGGAAGGCTGAGACAGCTACAGGAAGGTTGACACAGCTACAGGAAGGCTGTCACAGCTACAGGAAGGCTGACACAGCTACAGGAAGGCTGACACAGCTACAGGAAGGCTGACACAGCTACAGGAAGGCTGACACAGCTACAGGAAGGCTGACACAGCTACAGGAAGGCTGAGACAGCTACAGGAAGGCTGACACAGCTACAGGAAGGCTGACACAGCTACAGGAAGGCTGAGACAGCTACCGGAAGGCTGACACAGCTACAGGAAGGCTGACACAGCTACAGGAAGGCTGACACAGCTACAGGAAGGCTGATACAGCTAAAGGGAGGCTGATGCAGCTAGAGGGAGGCTGACAAAGCTACAGGGAAGCTGACAAAGCTACAGAGAGGCTGACACAGCTAGAGGGAGCCTGACACAGCTACAGGAAGGCTGGCACAGCTACAGGAAGGCTGACACAGCTACAGGACAGGAAGGCTGGCACAGCTACAGGAAGGCTGACACAGCTACAGGAAGGCTGATGCAGCTAAAGGGAGGCTGATGCAGCTAGAGGGAGGCTGACAAAGCTACAGGGAAGCTGACAAAGCTACAGAGAGGCTGACACAGCTAGAGGGAGCCTGACACAGCTAGAGGGAGGCTGACACAGCTAGAGGGAGGCTGATGCAGCTAGAGGAAGGCTGATGCAGCTAGAGGGAGCCTGACATAGCTAGAGGGAGGCTGACACAGCTAGAGGGAGCCTGACACAGATAGAGGGAGGCTGATGCAGCTAGAGGGAGGCTGACACAGCTAGAGGGAGGCTGATGCAGCTAGTGGGAGCCTGACACAGCTAGAGGGAGCCTGACACAGCTAGAGGGAGGCTGACACAGCTAGAGGGAGCCTGACACAGCTAGAGGGAGGCTGATGCAGCTACAGGAAGGCTGATGCAGCTAGAGGGAGCCTGACACAGCTAGAGGGAGGCTGATGCAGCTAGAGGGAGCCTGACACAGCTAGAGGGAGCCTAAACGAACGAACGAACGAACGAACAGCCTTTATTTTCAAAGGGTAACAAATTGGGCACGCAGGCCCGTCTTACATTCGGCCCTTCCAATCACTCATCTTTCTTTCATGAACAGTGCATAGGAAAAAAACATTTTCACATGAATTTTGTAAACATAAACAATGCATATTACTATGTTATGAGACACATCCACCACCCACACACACATCCCCCATTCACTCCAACTCCCCCACCCAACCACACACACATACAATACATTCCCCCATCCATCCACCACATCCCTACACATCTCGCCACCCACACACACCTCTCACCCACCACACATCCCATCTACCCACACCCCAAGCACACATACATTCAATAACCCACACATCCCCCACCTACACACATCTCCCCACCCACTCACATATCCTTTACCTGTCCCATTTCCCACCAACAATCACTCACCCAAATCC
Organism: Cepaea nemoralis; assembly: GCA_014155875.1. Taxonomy (NCBI): domain Eukaryota; kingdom Metazoa; phylum Mollusca; class Gastropoda; order Stylommatophora; family Helicidae; genus Cepaea; species Cepaea nemoralis. The sequence continues at coordinate 113,799 of JACEFZ010009643.1, read as the reverse complement.
TCCTCCACCCACACACCTCCACCACCCAACCAAACACACATTCCTCAGCCACACACACATCTCCCATCAACTCACATATTCCGCACCTACCCACACACAAATTCCGCACTCACCCACATAATCTCCCATCTCCCCCAGCCACTCACTTATCCCGAGGCACACCTACAAACATCCCCCACCATCTCCTAACCTGCACACACTCACCCACCCACATATCCTCTACCCACCCACACATCCTCTACCCCACCCATCCCCCAACCAAACATCCCTTAACCACACACCCTTACTCATATACAATCACCCACCCACACATCCTCTACCCAACCACACCTCCTCCACCCAACCACACATCCTCCATCCACCCATTCCCCCAGCCACACATCCCTTAACCACACACCCTTACACATATACACACACATCCCCACCCACGCACAATCTCCCCACCCATACAAACATCCCTCACACACATCCCCACCCACCAACACATTCCCCATTCACAAACACACACCTCCCATCCACGCACACACAACCCATACATTCATCCCCTCACACATCCTAGACACACGTACTTATCCCTCAACCACTAACACCCACACATCCCTTACCCACTCATCAACACATACATCTCCTATCTACCCACCCACACTCACACATCCCAACCACCCATCTAAGCACACATCCCCCACCTCACACACATCATTCACCCACCCACAACCCAACCACACCTTCACCCACCCACACAAACATCATTTATCCACACCCAGCTCCCCTCCCACACAATACCACACCCACCACACATCCCTCACCCACACACACATCTATCCACACATCTCCTTCCCATCCACACATCCCCCAACTACAATCACCCTCACTACCCACACATACATCCTCCATCCAGCCACACACACCCCCACCCAGCCAGACATATCCCCCACCCGCACACACATCTCCAAATCCATCACCCACACCCATCACGCACCCCTCCCCCAACCCACACACATCCCCCACACACATTCACCCACACATCTCTCACCCACACACACTCCCCACCCATCCACCCAAACATCCCACACCCACATACACATCCCCAAACCCACAACCACCCCCACCTGCACACATCTCACACCCACCACATATCCCCACACCCACATCTCCCCACCCACACATATACCCCGCCTGACACAGCTAGAGGGAGCCTGACACAGCTAGAGGGAAGCTGATCAGCTACAGGGAGGCTGATGCAGCTACAGGAAGGCTGATGCAGCTAGAGGGAGCCTGACACAGCTAGAGGGAGCCTGACACAGCTAGAGGGAGCCTGACACAGCTAGAGGGAGGCTGATGCAGCTAGAGGGAGCCTGACACAGCTAGAGGGAGGCTGACACAGCTAGAGGGAGGCTGACACAGCTAGAGGGAGGCTGACACAGCTAGAGGGAGGCTGATGCAGTTAGAGGGAGCCTGACACAGCTAGAGGGAGCCTGACACAGCTAGAGGGAGGCTGATGCAGCTACAGGGAGGCTGATGCAGCTACAGGAAGGCTGATGCAGCTAGAGGGAGCCTAACACAGCTACAGGGAGCCTGACACAGCTATAGGGAGCCTGACACAGCTAGAGGGAGCCTGACACAGCTAGAGGGAGCCTGACACAGCTAGAGGGAGGCTGATGCAGCTACAGGAAGGCTGACACAGCTAGAGGGAGGCTGATGCAGCTACAGGAAGGCTGATGCAGCTAGAGGGAGGCTGATGCAGCTACAGGGAGGCTGATGCAGCTAGAGGGAGGCTGACAAAGCTACAGGGAAGCTGACAAAGCTACAGGGAGGCTGACACAGCTAGAGGGAGCCTGACACAGCTAGAGGGAGCCTGACACAGCTACAGGAAGGCTGATGCAGCTACAGGAAGGCTGATGCAGCTACAGGAAGGCTGATGCAGCTACAGGAAGGCTGATGCAGCTACAGGAAGGCTGATGCAGCTACAGGAAGGCTGATGCAGCTAGAGGGAGGCTGATGCAGCTACAGGAAGGCTGATGCAGCTACAGGAAGGCTGATGCAGCTACAGGAAGGCTGATGCAGCTAGAGGGAGCCTGACGCAGCTAGAGGGAGCCTGACACAGCTAGAGGGAGCCTGACACAGCTAGAGGGAGGCTGATGCAGCTACAGGAAGGCTGACACAGCTAGAGGGAGGCTGATGCAGCTACAGGAAGGCTGATGCAGCTAGAGGGAGGCTGATGCAGCTACAGGGAGGCTGATGCAGCTAGAGGGAGGCTGACAAAGCTACAGGAAGCTGACAAAGCTACAGGGAGGCTGACACAGCTAGAGGGAGCCTGACACAGCTAGAGGGAGCCTGACACAGCTACAGGAAGGCTGATGCAGCTACAGGAAGGCTGATGCAGCTACAGGAAGGCTGATGCAGCTACAGGAAGGCTGATGCAGCTAGAGGGAGGCTGACAAAGCTACAGGGAAGCTGACAAAGCTACAGGGAGGCTGACACAGCTAGAGGGAGCCTGACACAGCTAGAGGGAGGCTGACACAGCTAGAGGGAGGCTGATGCAGCTACAGGAAGGCTGATGCAGCTACAGGAAGGCTGATGCAGCTAGAGGGAGGCTGATGCAGCTACAGGAAGGCTGATGCAGCTACAGGAAGGCTGATGCAGCTAGAGGGAGGCTGATGCAGCTACAGGAAGGCTGATGCAGCTAGAGGGAGGCTGACAAAGCTACAGGGAAGCTGACAAAGCTACAGGGAGGCTGACACAGCTAGAGGGAGCCTGACACAGCTAGAGGGAGCCTGACACAGCTACAGGAAGGCTGATGCAGCTACAGGAAGGCTGATGCAGCTACAGGAAGGCTGATGCAGCTAGAGGGAGGCTGATGCAGCTACAGGAAGGCTGATGCAGCTACAGGAAGGCTGATGCAGCTAGAGGGAGGCTGATGCAGCTACAGGAAGGCTGATGCAGCTAGAGGGAGGCTGATGCAGCTACAGGAAGGCTGATGCAGCTACAGGAAGGCTGACACAGCTACAGGAAGGCTGATGCAGCTACAGGAAGGCTGATGCAGCTAGAGGGAGGCTGATGCAGCTACAGGAAGGCTGATGCAGCTACAGGAAGGCTGATGCAGCTACAGGAAGGCTGATGCAGCTAGAGGGAGCCTGACACAGCTAGTGGGAGCCTGACACAGCTAGAGGGAGCCTGACACAGCTAGAGGGAGCCTGACACAGCTAGAGGGAGCCTGACACAGCTAGAGGGAGCCTGACACAGCTAGAGGGAGGCTGATGCAGCTACAGGAAGGCTGATGCAGCTACAGGAAGGCTGATGCAGCTAGAGGGAGCCTGATGCAGCTAGAGGGAGCCTGATGCAGCTAGAGGGAGGCTGACAAAGCTACACGGAAGCTGACAAAGCTACAGAGAGGCTGACACAGGTACAGGGAGGCTGACAAAGCTACAGGGAGGCTGAGCAGTGAGTTTTCTGCATACTCCACACATGAGCTGCTGGTCAGGGCCACTGTGGACATGATCAATTGGCAATGGAGCATTTGTAACCACAGCAGCTTCCAACATCGGAACAGACAGAACTCCCATGGCTTCAACACTGTCCCAAACACAAGCTGAATTCAGAATCTGTGTGGTATACACTGACTCCAATACATGCCAAACTCTCATCATCAACAAGTGTCTTGCTGACTGGCACAGGCAATCATACTTCTCCACTTCTGATCTCCAATGGATGGTAATTCATGTGCTGAAACCCTACAGTGTCATAACACAAGACTCAAGAATGTTCTCTCATTGTCTGCCTGTACCTGTCTATCCACAAATCTTTACAGCTGACACAATACATTACAGACATAATCCACAAAAGGCAGACCCACCTGATGAACTGGAAAATGACAGACATAATCTTCTTTGTTTCCACTGAATCTCTCAATCTGAGCAATCTCCTTACAACAGGCCAACGTCTGCCAGGGCTCATCTGACGTTTGCCACCACTTGTTGCCCTGGAATTAGAGACATACCACTCAACATCTTCAACAACCGCAAAGTGTCTGTCTAGAGATGTATACACCAGCCAAACATCCTCACATAACCTCTGTCTGTCTAGACATTCATACACCAGACATAGCTAAACATCCTTATACACCCTCAATCTGGCTAGAGATTCCTTCATCAGATATTTCTGCACAGATTCATACATGAGACATACTTGTACAGATTTTTGTACAATGACTTGCATCATCAGTCCATCTGCTTCTTGACATTCATCTTACTCTACAACCAGATTTTCTTGTACTGCATGTGTCTAATAGTACTGGCCTGATGTCACTGCCGTTTGCCCCTAAGTAAATATAGTACTGGCCAGATTTCACTGCCGTTTGCCCCTAAGTAGTTATAGTACTGGCCAGATGTCACTGCCGTTTGCCCCTAAGTAGTTATAGATCTGCATGTCGGTGGATCCTAAGCTTCTGTCTTAGCCCACTGCCACATGGTGATACTTACAAGTATTCACCGGCAGGTGTGTTGTAATCCAGTGTCATAAGATGCTTCATAAACCATCTGTCTCTGGATGAATCCACAGCAAGCTGCACAACTGATAACATGATCAATGCCGACAAAAAAATAATTACAGAAAACTCAGACACAGAAGAGATAAAGAGGAGGGTGGGCTCACAGTCAGAGGTCTGTCCGCAGAGTCCAAGATCTCACCCATGATGCTCTGGGCATATTCCAACCTCTCTGCATTGGAACATCTGAAATAACAAACCAGGCTTGGTCAGCAGCCAGAAATGGCTAACATTCACATACACAAACACACATTCATGTAACATTTGTAGTGTTACATTTCCATATAGAAAGTTGATTTACTGACATGTACACAATGTTTCACAACAAACAGAATTCAAAGCTGAACAACCAGTCAGTACATGCGCATCAGTATATGTGTATCAGTACATGCGCATCAGTATGTGTGTATCAGTACGTGCGCATCAGTATGTGTGTATCAGTACGTGCGCATCAGTATGTGTGTATCAGTACATGCACATCAGTATGTGTGTATCAGTATGTGCGCATCAGTATGTGTGTATCAGTACATGCACATCAGTATGTGTGTATCAGTACGTGCGCATCAGTATGTGTGTATCAGTATGTGTGTATCAGTACATGCACATCAGTATGTGTGTATCAGTACGTGCGCATCAGTATGTGTGTATCAGTACGTGCGCATCAGTATGTGTGTATCAGTACATGCACATCAGTATGTGTGTATCAGTATGTGTGTATCAGTACATGCACATCAGTATGTGTGTATCAGTACATGCACATCAGTATATGTGTATCAGTACATGCGCATCAGTATGTGTGTATCAGTACGTGCGCATCAGTATGTGTGTATCAGTACGTGCGCATCAGTATGTGTGTATCAGTACATGCACATCAGTATGTGTGTATCAGTACATGCACATCAGTATGTGTGTATCAGTACGTGCGCATCAGTATGTGTGTATCAGTACATGCACATCAGTATGTGTGTATCAGTACATGCACATCAGTATGTGTGTATCAGTACATGCGCATCAGTATGTGTGTATCAGTACATGTGCATCAGTATGTGTGTATCAGTACATGTGCATCAGTATGTGTGTATCAGTACATGCGTATCAAAGTTGTGTGTATCAGTATGTGCATATCAGTATGTGCGTATGTGTAGGTTTCATTGTTGATCCTGTTGACTTCACAATTGCACAAGTTTTTATTTAGCTAAGGATAACCATTTGCTTGTGACCTGTTACTCTCTGTGTAAAATCAGGGAAGTCATCACCTCACAATGACTTACAATGGGTGTGCTGATGCTGAGGTAGAGGTTTCAACCCTTACACTGTCCTTGACTTGGGGATGTCAATTACAAGCACCTCTGAAGTTGGAGTGGGTACATCCGACAGCGAGGAACACTGGTAACAGCAAAAAGCTAATCCACACACACACACCAAAAAGAGTCCAATGCACTAGCAGTAGTAGCACGTCTACGGATTATGCTTAAGCTCAAAGCAAGCGAGCGAGCGCACAAAAAGAAATGGACAGGCTTATGCCTAGACTCAGAACAGAACACCCTGTTTCCAAACTACACCTATATAACTTCCTCTTTGTCACAAAATTCCCTTGGAGCTGGTGATTAAGATTTGGGAACAGAAAAGTCTGATGGAGCCAAACCAAAGAGCAGGGTGGACATAGAAGAATCTCAATATTCCTCATCTCATCATGTTCCTCATGTACCTTGCAGTGTCAAGGTGAAGTATAAACAGCGGGAGAGTTCCCGTTTATGGGCTTCAGGTATCGATATTCCCATGGATCTGCTATACCCTCCATCCATCGTTTACATGGAAGGCTCAATATTTAACCAGTATAGTCTATGGTAAATCTATAGTAGATCTATTCAACATCATAACAAACAAGGAATCAACAAGCCAGACCTTTTCTTGAAGCCGGTCAGGTTGACCAGATGTATCTTCAGCCAGTTGTAGCCATCAGGCCCCAGACGCTTGCCTTTGGCAAACAGAAGCATGCCTCGGACATTATCGCTGCCTGTGGGAAACCAGCAAACAACATGTGAGTCCAGGCACAGACACGGGGCCTGAGACCATTTTACAGGCCAAAGTCATCGTACAAGACTAGCACAACAAAGTATGACACTGATATCACATGACAGAAAACACGATACAGATATCACATGACAGAAAACATGACACAAAAATCACATGACAGAAAACATGACACAGATATCACATGGTAGAAAACATAACAGATATCACATGACAGAAAACATGGCATAAACATCTCATGAGAGAAAACATGACACAGATATCACATAACAGAAAACATGACACGTATATCACATAACAGAAAACATAACAGATATCACATGACAGAAAACATGACACAATTATCCCATGACAGAAAACATGACAGATATCACATGACAGAATATAATGACAAACATCACATGACAGAAAACATGACATAAACATCACATGACACAACATGACATAGATATCACATGACAGAAAACATGACACAAATATCACATGACAGAAAACATGACACAGATATCACATGGTAGAAAACATGACACAGATATCACATGACAGAAAACATGACATAAACATCACATGACAGAAAACATGACACAGATATCACATGACATAAACATCACATGATAGAAAACATGACAGATATCACAAGACAGAAAACATGACACAGATATCACATGATAGAAAACATGACATAAACATCACATGACAGAAAACATGACACAGATATCACATGACAGAAAACATGACATAAACATTGCATGACAGAAAACATGACATAAACATCACATGACAGAAAACATGACATAAACATCACATGACAGAAAACATGACATAAACATCACATGACAAGACATGACATATACATCACATGTCAGAAAACATGACATAAACATCACTTGACAGAAAACATGACATAAACATCACATGACAGAAAAATGAGATAAACATCACTTGACAGAAAACATGACACAGATAAAATTACAGAAAACATGACAAACATAACATGACAGAAAACATGACACAGATAGCACATGACAAAAAACATGACATAAACATCATATCAGAGAAAACATGACAGAAAACATGACATAAACATCACATGACAGAAAATATGACACAGATATCACATGACAGAAAACATGACATAGATATCACATGACAGAAAACATGACACAGATATCACATGACAGAAAACATGACATAAACATCACATGACAGAAAACATGACAGACATCACATGACAGAAAACATGAAAAATATCTCATGCCAGAAAACATGACAGAAACATCTCATGACAGAAAACATGACAGATATCACATGACAGAAAACATGACATAAACATCATATGACAGAAAACATGACATAAACATCACATGACAGAAAACAGGCCATAAACATCAGATGACAGAAAACATGACATAAACATCGCATGACAGAAAACAAGACACAGATATCACATGACAGAAAACATGACACTAACATCACATGACAGAAAACATGACACAGATCACATGACAGAAAACATGACAAACATCACATGACAAAAAACATGACATAAACATCACATGACAGAAAACATGACACAGATATCACATGACAGAAAACATGACACAGATAAAATTACAGAAAACATGACAAACATCACATGACAGAAAACATGACACAGATAGCACATGACAAAAACATGACATAAACATCATATCAGAGAAAACATGACAGAAAACATAACATAAACATCACATGACATAGACATCACATGACAGAAAATATGACACAGATATCACATGACAGAAAACATGACATAGATATCACATGACAGAAACATGACACAGATATCACATGACAGAAAACATGACACATATATCACATGATAGAAAACATTACATAAACATCACATGACAGAAAACATGACATAGATATCACATGTCAGAAAACATGACACAGATATCACATGACAGAAAACATGACATAAACATCACATGACAGAAAACATGACAGACATCACATGACAGAAAACATGAAAAATATCTCATGCCAGAAAACATGACAGAAACATCTCATGACAGAAAACATGACAGATATCACATGACAGAAAACATGACATAAACATCACGTGACAGAAAACATGACATAAACATCACATGACAGAAAACATGCCATAAACATCAGATGACAGAAAACATGACATAAACATCACATGACAGAAAACATGACATAAACATCTCATGAGAGAAAACATGACACTAACATCACATAACAGAAAACATGACACAGATATCACATGACAGAAAACATGGCACAGATCACATGACAGAAAACATGACAAACATCACATGACAAAAAACATGACATAAACATCACATGACAGAAAACATGACACAGATATCACATGACAGAAAACATGACACAGATATCACATGACAGAAAACATGACATAAACATCACATGACACAGACATCACATGACAGAAAACATGACACAGATATCACATGACAGAAAACATGACATAAACATCATATGAGAGAAAACATGACAGAAAACATGACATAAACATCACATGACACAGACATCACATGACAGAAAACATGACACAGACATCACATGACAGAAAACATGACACAAATATCACATGACAGCTGTAGCAGTAAGTGTATATGGGGTGGGCAAAACTATAGCACGCTTGAGCATCAGGGTAGAATGGGAAGAAAGATGCTCAAGTCGTGACGTAGTTTGTGGTTATGGATCAGTTAACATCGGGGACTAGAGAAGAGATGGACGTATGATTTAACTGAGCAACATCTGGCTTGATTCTTAATAAAGTAACATGGAGCTGGAACCGTCTTGGAGTTGTTGATAGTCCATCGTCCCTTCGCTGTACTGTTATAGTACAGAATTGTTGCCCAGACCAGGACTGAATAACTTCAATTGTCGCGGTACATAGCGGACGTACTAGCCCACTATATTTGATGCAGCCACTACTTCATACAGCGTTTGTGGGGAAAATGCGGTGCCTTTGAAACAGTTAGCACGTTATCAGATTGTTGCTGAACGGACTTCAGGGGGTTTTCCAAAATGCCCGACCTAGACTGGCACCGGAACAGATCAACCTTTAATGTCTTCATGCGGTGGTGACGTCCGCTCTCAGATTGTTTTCGAGCTTTACTGGTGGTGAAGCCCAGGCCGTTCTCAGATTGTTTTCGAGCTTTACTGGTGGTGAGCCAGACCGTTCTCAGATCGTTTTCGAGCGTTACTGGTGGTGAAGCCCAGGCCGTTCTCAGATCGTTGTTGAGCCAATCGAGCCGTTGTCAAGTCATCTCCGGACTCCGTTGTGTGAGAGAGCCGCTTTGTCAAATCAGTCAGCCGCTGCTCTACACTGTCGGTTGCTTTGAGAAGCTGACTATCGTTCATTGCTGATTTCAGAGGGCTGGCCAGTGCTGTCCTCTGATCACAATCGTTCCTTGCCGTGTTTCAAGAGCCCGTCCCTGGGTGGCTGATACATTCTATCGTTCCTTGCCCTGTTTCAAGAGCCCGTCCCTGGGTGGCTGATACGTTCAATCGTTCTTCACTGTCTTATCGAGCCTATCGAGCCCAGTCGAGCCTATCGAGCCCAGTCGAGCATTTTTGACCCTTACGAAGTACTGAAGCCGCTTTGTCGATCCTGGTTCAACTACTCGAGTACCAGATACCGTGCTTCTCAGTCTCGGCATAGACGTCAAGGACTTCAATTGCTATTGGAAAAATAAGTTCAACAAGAACAGGGGTAATATAATTAAATTTTTCTATTAGATAGAAAATTATTGAGTTTCAGGAGGAAGATAACATCCTTTGGGTTAATTCAAGACTGGATATTAATAAGTATTGATTGTTTTTTTTTGCTTGAATAACTGTAAATATTTCAGCATAGCAGACCCATCACAGCACAGTGGAGAAACAGGCATAATTTCGGCTGAGTTCAAGACGAGTTTTTTTTCCAGGTACCAAGGAATATGCAGAAGAAGAAGTAGAAATATTGTTTCAAGCCTGATAGAAATTACAAAGAAGTTAATATGAATTACTTATATGTAGAATTACAACGTATTAGTACATGGTTGGGGGAATTAAAAGAGGCAGTTAGTGAAGTAGAGTATTTTGTAGAAACATTGAAGAACAGAACGACTAGACAGGACCCTTATAGATTTAAGGTAGACTATAATAGAGTAGGAAAGAATAACAGGAGACAGCCACTGCTTGATAAAGACAGAAGACAATATAGTTATGACGAACCAAGGCCTAATGGTTATAGGGTAAAAGACGGTGAGAACAGACGTAATGGTGAAAGCTCAGACTGGTATAGCTGTTATAGATACAAGAATGGTCCTGAGAGAGACTTTTCCAAGAAATTATGGAAGTGGCCATCCTATAGCAAGAATGCTAGGAAAAAACGTGACGACTGGTTTGAACAAAGACGGAGACAGTATTTGAAGTCAGGGTCGAAAGGACAAGTGGAAAACGTAAGTGAAAATTCAACTATTCCTAAGGTGATTGCCAATATGACTGTTAGACAGGAAAAGAAGACGACGGTATTAGTAAAGAAAATAAACCGAGAGACACAGACGCAGGCAGGTAATACGATAGAAAATAGTACGCAGACTCAGGTAGATACAGTAGAGAAAAAGGTCCAGGTACAACCAGCCAGCAAGATAACAAAGGGAAGTCAAACTGACTTAATAGAGACTCAGTCAAAACCAACTCACTTGACTAAGGGAGACAAGGTTGAAATTAGGAAAGATAGACAGACGAGAACCAAAGACTGAAAGGAAACCAAAGAGGAAAAGTATTGAAGAAAGAAATAGTAGTATGATAGTTAATAGAGGTACTGCCATGTCAAGTTCCTCAGGTATAGACATTAAATTAATCCCCAAATGGTGTAGAAATATTAGGTGTGAGAGCTCAGGTTACGGAGAAGATATTTCTACCGCCGCATATTATAGTAAATACCGTGATGCTGAGACAACTGTGAATACTGATGATTCGGAGAATGAGAGAATTGCACTACGAGCAGATCCTGACTTGAAGAGTGATGTTCCCTCATACGGTGTAGTTCCTGGTGGACAAACGGACAGAGTTTTGGTTGGTGACTCTTTAGAACTAGATACCAGTTTATATGACAGGAAAGTAGGGAAGGCTAAGAGACGAATACCAAGAAAGAGAAAGAAAGTCAGACGTTCTAAAGCCGACTATGGGAATAGGGTCGACGTGTCTGCAGTAAATTATTATGAATCTGATGAAGGAACTATTATCAGTGTGTCATCTGAAGACGAGATGGGGAAGTACAAACGTTACGTAAGGTATACAGGAAACAGTGAGCAGACCGACGCAAATAAAGGAAATAGAAAAATCATTTAAGAAGAAGAATAATAGTAGACAGATAGCGGGAATTTACTCAACGACAGAAAGTGACTTAAGAAAAATAGAAGACCTTATGACCTTAAGACCTGAGTACTTTAACAACAGGTTAACAACAGATAGTGAAGATGACATAATTAGAGAAAGACGTACTAATGTATTGAGAGACAATGAAATATTTAACTTGGACTACACTCTATAACTGTTAAAATTCTTCGGGTGACGAAGGACATATGGAATAGTTTTGGCTTATGAGAAGAATTGCGGTTTGAGCATATAGATATATGGCTTGTCTAAAATAGGCAGATGAATTTTTTTTGGTGTAGCATCACATGGTACAGGGTAGGCGATAGTGTTGTTGAGGATAGAGAGTTACGGCAAATTCTACGTGGATACGTAATACAGGATATCTGGTGTTTGGTTACGATGTAGGGAGAGTAAACAAGGTAAAAATACTCTTTTGTCCGGAATGGAAAGATACAGAGAGTTAATCACGTCGAGTGATGTATAACTGGTGTGATTAAAGTAGAGTAGATTCAGCACAGAATTAGTAGAGGGTGAGAGATAAACTAAGTATGAATGTTCGTACTAGAAATGGTTCGACTCAGAGCTATGACGTGATGTCTGAGATAGTTTTGCTTGTTGGTTTGAGAAGAAAGTATAGTATTGTTGACAGGTGAACCGAGAGTGTCTGGTGAGGAGATATAGATTGAGGAGGAATTGAATATCCTGTGTGTAAAATAGCCAGTTGAACGCGAGAATATTAAGAATAAAAGACTGTGGAAACTGATGTTTGAAGAATACGAGATCTTGATGAGGGAGATGACGTAATTACATGATGCTTGCGGAGAAAGAAGAGCTGATTAAATCTGAGAAAGTTGTTGTGTGGAGAAGTATAGAATGATAGTTACGAGGTTAGTGGCTCACCGGAATGAGGTTTGTTTTGAGAGATAGTAGATAGTGCTGGTTAGTGTATAAAAGAGATATAGGTTGCGAGAGATAGTGTATAGGTTCTGACCTTCGTAAAGGAGTGAATGATTGAGAAAAGTAGAAATAAGAAAGCAGTGAATTGTGAATGTCCTGTGGAGTAATTCGTCTGGTTATGCGTTGTTCATACGTGAGTATAACTGTAGACAAACGTGTTCGTCGCACTGAGTGAAGCAGGAGTGAGGTTTTGAAACGTCGTCAAATGTCAATGTGGGTGGAAGTAATCGACACGCTTAGGCTTGGTAGTTGTTGATACATGGTAGTCCGATTGTCCAGAGAGTTGAATAGCCTTATTACACCTGTTGTCAATGTCATCTTCTGGTTTGCCATTTGATGATGTTATACTTCCTAGGCACTCGAGACTCTTAACTTGTTTCGAGAAATGTTCGTTTAGCTAAATTGTTGTTGGTTGTGCTTCTTTGGTTATAGTCGTTGCCTCTGTGTTGCTTGTGCTAAATTGTGATGTCTTTTGTTTGGAATGGGTGATCTTGGACGGAAATTATGGAAGTTGTATGACAGGTTGGTGGAAAGAGAGTTAACATTCTGAATGACGTTTCATAAAACATGTTTAGTATTCTTGACAGGGACATGTCGAAGCAGGAATGCCTAATACTGAGAAACGAGAAAAGTGAGGTCTGCTATCAATTATAAGTGGCGTGGGTGGCTGTTCTGTAAGAATCCCGATAAATAGGAAGAGGAGTGAAAGATACGGAGGTAAACAAGATTAGATAAATGAATGTTAGAGAACGTGTTCCGATAAGTGTGACTGGTTTAACTATCATCGCGGTGCAAGAACGCTAGGAGAGACTTGAGGATAGCTTAGAGTAGTCGTGGTGAGATGTTGGAAAGTAATGATACGTTAGTGAATTGCGTCGGGTAGACGAGAAACTTAAAAGTAGAAGTTATTGGTACAGTAGGTAGATGTATTGGTGAGAGGTCTATAGTAAATAGACAAGTTTTTATTGGTGCTAGAAATACCGTAGTTAACGGTAGTGATTAAGAAGTTGTAGTGATGTTTGGTACAAATCCAAGGGAAACAATTGGTGTGCCGAGCCACAGGTTGATTAGTAGATAGATGACGGCTGGTACATTGAGATGACATTGGGATAATCGACACATTAGTAATAGATAAAATGAGTTGACCTGTAGTTTACAGTGCTTGCTTAAGATGATATTCCAGATATTATGATGTGTTAGGAGTTAGGCTGGAAAAAGATAGAAAATTGTGAGGGGAGAGAATCAATGATAGTACGGTCATTGTTGATTAGTGATTTTTTTTGTGTAGAGAGAACAGATATTGTTCTAAGTTAAGAAATTGGTCTGTAGTTAACAGATATACATACTTGGCAGTGAAGTGTTTTGTGTTCTCGGTTATAAAAATAGTGGAATGACTTGCATGAATAGATATGTGTTACATTGGTTCGTACAGGAGGCCAATGTTGATGGGCCACTGTACGTAGTTAATTTTAAGTGAATTATATTTTTTTGAAAACCTTCTCTTAAACGAGAAGACACTTGTTTTATTGAGTCTGAGTTTTAATGCCTCATATATAATATGTTTTTTTTGCTTGGTTTGGTCCTGTAAAATGATTGTTATTTTTTGATTGTAGAATAGGATTGTGGTGTTCTTAGACTTTTGCGTACAAACTATTGGTCCGTAAAAGAGACCAGTAGTATTAGCTAACAATAGATTAGGATGTATGTTGTATTATTTTAATATATGTTTTTCTTTGAATGAGTTCATACCTTTAATTGATATGAGGGGAAACATAAATGATGTTATAAAAATTTGGGGGGGGGGGGGGGGGTATGATATCCTGTTGTGATTTTATTTCGCTGTTTTCTATGTTAAATAGTAGTTAATTAAGTTATGTTTAATTTACATGGTTTTGTCTAGAATAAAGACAATACATGGGGCTTTAATTAAGACCCTTCGTTCAGAAAATAGTAATAAACTACTGTGGACTAGTAGAGAGACACATCATCTGTGTGAATAATGTGTTCATGGGTATATTATATTGCTGTGATAATCAGCATAATGAGGTTGATATGGTTATGAAGTAGTGGAAACATATACCGGGGATGGTTATGGGAAAGTTTAGAGTTACACTAAAGTCAGCATTGATTGGAAATATATGGATTGGAAGCCATATGGGGGAAGAAAAGATTAATGAATATAGCAGTGGGGTAAATGAGGGGAAAGTTTTGAACATAGTTTCCATGGGGTCAGAAGAGCCATGATATACACGGGATTGCTGGCTTATAGAAGAAGAAGTGGGTAACGTGTTACCCCAGACAAATAGTAAAACATGAATTGAATCCATGTTAGACACTGTGGATAGCAGTACAATAGTAAAGGGTTGTAAGTGTGAGAAATGAACATAGTGGAGACATAATTTCATGGGGTTTTTGAGGGTCCGTGATATATGGACTGAGATAAAGTTGATTGCAAGCAGTCACAGACAGGAGTTAGGGGTAGTATATTGTTGCTGTTGATAACGGCATAAGTGGAGGTTTTAATAAATATGCCCATAATAAATGGACAGTAAGGGGTCGCTGAAATTTTCGGCGAGATTAAGAGAGAATTCTGAGTGAGGTATAGGAGAAGATTGAGGTGATGTGTATAATGTTGGAAGAGGTCTTGAGGGATAATGGACCTTTTTAATTGTGTCCTCGGGATGTGTTTGTGGTTAACATTACAATGTGAGGTTGAGGTAAGGTTCAGAGCTATAAAATTGGTGGTGTCTGTAATATATAGACACTTGGAAGTGAATAATATTTTTGATGGTTGGTAATTGATGCTGTAGATAGCAGCGTAAACTGTTACCATAATAAGTGGTACGGTAGAAGATATAATTGTTTTAGACTTTATTACATAAAGTCTCAAATGACATAGGGGGGTAAAGGTGTGTGATTTAGGTGAGTGTGGTTTTGTAAAGGAGTGTGGTTTGGGTGACTGTGGTTTTTTTTTAAGAGTTCTACTTCTTTGAATCTCCGGTGCGCACCGATTCTTTGTCTTTCTATCGTGTGAGAGTGATTTCAGGTTGATTAAAAGTGGAGAATTAGTGGGGTTGGTGATGACAATAGGGAGTTGGTATCAGAAGAGTACAGCGTTTGAAATTTTAAGCGGATTGCTTATGAAGAGAAGAAGAAGTATTTAAGAAGACGTGTTATGATGTATTGTATAAAGTTGAGATTTAAATGTTATTAAGGATATGTAAATATGTTATGTTTTTTTGAAGGGCCAGAAACGAAGAAGAAGTGGGTTGATATATGGCAGGGGAAAGAGTTACGAATAGATTGTTTATTTAAAATAAAGTTGGTTTGGGGAAGATTAGAGGAGTTATGGGAGGTAAGGAAAGAGAGGGAATAGAGTAGGGGGATTGGGAGTAAAGACTTTTTAAGGGAAAAAGTCTTTAGAAAACATAGGAAGGTGTAGCAGTAAGTGTATATGGGGTGGGCAAAACTACAGCACGCTTGAGCATCAGGGTAGAATGGGAAGAAAGATGCTCAAGTCGTGACGTAGTTTGTGGTTACGGATCAGTTAACATCGGGGACTAGAGAAGAGATGGACGTATGATTTAACTGAGCAACATCTGGCTTGATTCTTAATAAAGTAACATGGAGCTGGAACCGTCTTTGAGTTGTTGATAGTCCATCGGCCCTTCGCTGTACTGTTACACAGCAAGTACGACACATGTATCACATGACAAGAAACATGACCCAGATATCAACACCACAAGAAGGGTTTCAAAAACTGGAAGATAAATAAATACTGTTCCGTGCTAATAAAGGTTTAAAAGGATGTATGTGAAGATAACATTTTCTAGTTGGGAAGAGCAACTGTGACCTTGCCTTGTGCCTACTTCACCTAGCCTAGGTGCAATACATATAATGGAGACAGTCACAAGAACACTGAGATGCACAAGTACATACCCAAGTGGTTGAAGTGTGGGGGGAGTGGATACGTTCGACCTCTAAAATCCATGGAATGAGGGAACCAGAACACTTGGTCTCGGAACTGCATTCAGAAAGGAAAATAAACATGTTATCAACTAACAAACTGCCACATTCACAGTTACAGACATGAACACATGTAGTGCCATGATTGCACAACCTAGTACAGACATAAATGGCTACCACATGTCAGGCGTATAAATCTTGTACACAACTGCTGCTAGGGACAAACAATATACATATTTTAGTAGAATCATTGTGTGTGTAATGCTGGTAGCAGGCTGGGGTGCTAGAACGATAAAACATCTGTCTACACAAGTGAGGGTGACTAAAGCTACTGTCTACATAGGTGAGGTGAGATAAGACAACTGTCTACACAGATGGAGTGAGATAAGACACCTGTCTATACAGGTGGTGTGAGATAAGACAACTGTCTACACAGGTGGTGTGAGATAAGACACCAGTCTACACAAGTGAGAGTGAACTAAGACACCTGTCTACTCAGGTGAGGTGAGGTATGACAACTGTCTACACAGGTGGGGTGAGATAAGACAACTGTCTACACAGGTGGAATGAGATAAGACCAACTGTCTACACAGGTGGAGTGAGATAAGACAACTGTCTACACAGGTGGAGTGAGATAAGACAACTGTCTACACAGGTGGAGTGAGATAAGACCAACTGTCTACACAGGTGGAGTGAGATAAGACAACTGTCTACACAGGTGGTGTGAGATAAGACACCAGTCTACACAGCTGAGAGTGAACTAAGACACCTGTCTACTCAGGTGAGGTGAGGTATGACAACTGTCTACACAGGTGGAGTGAGATAAGACCAACTGTCTACACAGGTGGAGTGAGATAAGACAACTGTCTACACAGGAGGTGTGAGATAAGACACCAGTCTACACAGGTGAGGTGAGGTATGACAACTGTCTACACAGGTGGGGGTGAGATAAGACATCTGTCTACACACGTGGGAGTGAGATAAGACATCTGTCTACACAGGTGGGAGTGAGATAAGACATATGTCTACACAGGTGGAAGTGAGATAAGACAGATGACTACACAGGTAGAGTGAGATAAAACAGCTGTCTACATTGTCAGGATGGGGTGATATAACACCCACATACAAGCTAAAGGAGAGAGGATAAACTTCATTGCACAGGTTGAACACAACACTGACAGGATGTCTGACCTTGTTGGCGATGGAGAGCCGGTAGAGGTCTGTGCACCACAACCCATGCATGTCTTGCCGCTGTTGCTGCTTCTGCAACCTCTCCTTGTACAACGTGGCCTTTTCTTTACTGGTCATCTCCCTAGGAATTAAACATGAAGACAACATCTAGTTGAAAAATATAATCAAGACAAAGTCTAGTTGAGAAATATAATCAAGACAAAGTCTAGTTGAGATGTATAATCAAGACAAAGTCTAGTTGAGAAATATAATCAAGACAAAGTCTAGTTGAGATGTATAATCAAGACAAAGTCTAGTTGAGAAATATAATCAAGACAAAGTCTAGTTGAGATGTATAATCAAGACAAAGTCTAGTTGAGAAGTATAATCAAGACAAAGTCTAGTTGAGAAATATAATCAAGACAAAGTCTAGTTGAGAAGTATAATCAAGACAAAGTCTAGTTGAGAAGAATAATCAAGACAAATTCTAGTTGAGAAGAATAATCAAGGCAAAGTCTAGATGAGAGGTACAATCAAGACTAAGTCTAGTTGATAGGGCTATCAAGACAAAGTCTATTTGAGAGGGCTAACCAAGGCAAAGTGTAGCTGACAAAGTCTAGACAGAGGTTGAGTCTGTGGCCTCTCAAATGAAGACAACAAGGAAACACATGAAACATCAAACGCTCACTTTGTAATCACTGGCATCGGAGGCAGCTCATGTGCTGGGGGAGCAACCTTCAGCCGGGCATCACCCTTGTTGTTGAAGATCTGTATCTGAAGGTCCAGGATCTGGCAAGAGAAGAGTCAACAAAACATGTGAGGCTGCCATCACTGGCACCTAGCAGACTACTTCTACCTGCGATTGTGGCCAATTGTTGAGGTCCATGTTTTCAAGATCATACCAACTGCCTTAGTCTTCTGTCACCTGCTTAGTCAGTATCACCCCAACTGCACTGGTTAGTATTACCCAACAATACTGGTCAGTATTACCACAATGGCACTAGTCAGTATTATCCCAACTGCACTGGTCAGTATTACCACAATGGCACTGGTCAGTATCACCCCAACCATACTGGTCAGTATTACCCCAACCATACTGGTCAGTATTACCACAACCATACTGGTCAGTATTACCACAATGGCACTAGTCAGTATTACCCCAACTGTACTGGTCAGTATCACCCAACTGCACTAGTCAGTATTACCCCAACCATACTGGTCAGTATTACCACAACCGTACTGGTCAGTATTACCACAACCGTACTGGTCAGTATTACCACAATGACACTGGTCAGTATTACCCCAACTGCACTGGTCAGTATTACCCCAGCTACACTAGTCAGTATTACCCCAGCTACACTGGTCAGTATTACCAACTGCACTGGTCAGTATTACCCCAACTGCACTGGTCAGTATTACCTCAGCTACACTAGTCAGTATTACCCCAGCTACACTAGTTGGTATTACCCCAGCTACACTGGTCGGTATTACCCCAGCTACACTGGTCGGTATTACCAACTACACTGGTCAGTATTACCCCAACTGCAGTGGTCAGTATTACCCCAGCTACACTGGTCAGTATCACCCCAGCTACACTAGTCAGTATTACCCCAGCTACACTGGTCGGTATTACCAACTACACTGGTCAGTATTACCCCAACTGCACTGGTCAGTATTGCAACTGACCTGGTCAGTATTACATCACCTTCATTGGTAAATATTATGCCAACTGTCATAGTCAGCATTACATTAACTGTCATGGTCAGTATTATATCAACTGTCATGGTCAGCATTATATCAACTAACATGGTCAGCATTATATCAACTGTCATGGTCAGCATTATATCAACTGTCATGGTCAGTAATATATTAACTGTCATGGTCAGCATTATATCAACTGTCATAGTCAGCATTTTATCAGCTGTCATGGTCAGTATTATAACAGTTGTCAGCATTATATCAGCTGTCATGGTCAGTATTATATCAACTGTCATGGACAGTATTATATCAACTGTATTGGTCAGTATATATCAACTGTCATGGTCAGCATTATATCAACTGTATTGGTCAGTACTACGTCCACTGCTAGGGTCACTACCAGGTCACCTTTGAACATGAAGGCAACTATCAGAACCCAACAGTGCCAACTTCTTAATCACTGACATGGTAAAGATACTAATAATTTGCATGACTCTCCTACCGTTAAACTCAATAATATTTGAAAGGCAGTGGATAACTAAATTATTGATTGTGAGTTATCATGGAAATGGATCAAATCTCACCGATTGGTTGATCTTCCAGGCACAAGCGCTCAGTGTGTTGAGGCTGTCTAAGACTGCCGGGTACTGATGTCCTGTCTTTGTCTTCAGGACATCCACATGGCATATGTCTGAGCCCACACGCACCAGGGCATCTGGTGATGACACAGGAGGACAGTAGGTAACTTGTGACACATCAATCCATGACAGACAACAGTAGGCAACTTGTCACACATCCATCCATGATAAGACAAGACAGGGCACAGTATTCAACTTTTCACACATCCATCCATGACAGACAACAGTAATCAATTTTCACACATCCATCCATGACAGACAACAGTAGTCAACTTGTCACACACTCATCCATGACAAACAACAGTAATAAACTTTTCACACATCCATCCATGACAGACAATAGTAGTAAACTTTTCACACATCCATCCATGACAGACAACAGTAGTCAACTTGTCACACACCCATCCATGACAAGACAACACAGGACACCAGTATTCAACTTGTCACACACCCGTCCATAACAAGACAGGACAATAGTAGTCAACTTGTCATACACTCATCCATGACAAGACAGGACAACAGTGGTCAACTTGTCACACACCCATCCATGACAAGACAACACGGGACACCAGTATTCAACTTATCACAAACCTGTCCATGACAAGACAGGACAACAGTAGTCAACTTGTCACACACCCATCCATGACAAGACAGGACAATAGTAGTCAACTTGTCATACACTCATCCATGACAAGACAGGACAACAGTGGTCAACTTGTCACACACCCATCCATGACAAGACAACACGGGACACCAGTATTCAACTTGTCACAAACCTGTCCATGACAAGACAGGACAACAGTAGTCAACTTGTCACACACCCATCCATGACAAGACAGGACAACAGTAGTCAACTAGTCACACACCCATCCATGAGAAGACAGGACAACAGTAGTCAACTTGTCAAACACCCATCCATGACAAGACAACACGGGACACCAGTAGTCAACTTGTCACACACCCATCCATGACAAGACAGGACAACAGTGGTCAACTTGTCATACACCCATCCATGACAAGACAACATGGGACACCAGTATTCAACTTGTCACACACCCATCCATGACAAGACAACATGGGACACCAGTATTCAACTTGTCACACACCCATCCATGACAATACAGGACAACAGTAGTCAACTTGTCACACACCCATCCATGACAAGACAGGACACCAGTAGTCAACTTGTCATACACCCATCCATGACAAGACAGGACAACAGTAGTCAACTTGTCACACACCCATCCATGACAAGACAGGACAACAGTAGGCAACTTCTCACTCACCCATCCATGGCAAGACAGGACAACAGTAGGCAACTTCTCACTTACCCATCCATGGCAAGACAACACAGGACAACAGTAGTCAACTTCTCACACATCCATCCATGACAAGACAGGACAACAGTAGGCAACTTCTCATGCACCATCCATAGCAAGACAACACAGGACAACAGTAGTCAACTTCTCACACATCCATCCATGACAAGACAATACAGGACAACAGAAGTCAACTTGCCACACACCCATCCATGACAAAATAACACAGGACAACAGTAGTCAACTTGTCACACACCCGTCCATGACAATATAACACAGGACAACAGTAGTCAACTTGTCACACACCCGTCCATGACAATACAGGACAACAGTAGGCAACTTCTCACCCATCCATGGCAAGACAACACAGGTCAACAGTAATCAACTTGTCACACATCCATCCATGATAAGACAGGACAACAGAAGTCGACTTGCCACACACCCATCCATGACAAATAACACAGGACAACAGTAGTCAACTTGTCACACACCCATCCATGACAAAACAGGACAACAGTAGGCAACTTCTCACTCACCCATCCATGGCAAGACAACACAGGACAACAGTAGTCAACTTCTCATACATCTATCCATGACAAGACAACACAGGACAACAGTAATCAACTTGTCACACATCCATCCATGATAAGACAGGACAACAGAAGTCAACTTGCCACACACCCATCCATGACAAAATAACACAGGACAACAGTAGTCAACTTGTCACCACCCATCCGTGACAAGACAGGACAACAGTAGGCAACTTCTCACTCACCCATCCATGGCAAGACAACACAGGAGAACAGTAGTCAACTTCTCATACATCTATCCATGACAAGACAATACAGGACAACAGAAGTCAACTTGTCACACACCGATCCATGACAAGACAAATAACAACAATCACTATCACAAGCATATCAAACATCCCAACCGATAAAACCACGATTACAGACACTATTTAACAGCAATGACGGAGCCTGTACAGAGGACGAATGTGGAGAACCTACCTGCAAGCTGCAGTAAAGACCATTTAGCTACAGTCAAATCAAGTGATGCTACCACGAGAAAGATGGATGTCAGCCCACCACAGACAAGAGCCAAGACAGCCGAGAAGAAGGAGGAGAAAGACACCAGAGTTGGTAACACCGACCTCAAGACAGCCAGATGGGTTGTAAAACGTGTTCAAGTGGAGCTGTCAGACGACGAAATCCTGAAACAGCTACAGGAGGAAAACACTCGCATCAGAATTCTGAAGGCACAACGGATCTTGACATACTCAAAGATACCAACTACACTGGCGGTGGTGACGACTGAGGGCAACGAGATTCCACACCAGGTGTCAATCAACAACATAACTCAACACCACAGACAAGAGCCAAGACAGCCGAGAAGAAGGAGGAGAAAGACACCAGAGTTGGTAACACCGACCTCAAGACAGCCAGATGGGTTGTAAAATGTGTTCAAGTGGAGCTGTCAGACGACGAAATCCTGAAACAGCTACAGGAGGAAAACACTCACATCAGAATTCTGAAGGCACAGCGGATCTTGACATACTCAAAGATACCAACTACACTGGCGGTGGTGACGACTGAGGGCAACGAGATTCCACACCAGGTGTCAATGAACAACATAACTCAACAGCCTGAATGGTTTATACCAAGAATCAACCAATGCTCAAGATGCCAGAGGGCCGGCCACAGTCGAACAATCTGCTGCAGCAAGACTGAAATCTGCCGTTACTGTGCCGATCACCACGCATTCAGGGAGTGTCCGCTGGCAAAACAGGACACCGACTTCAGAGCACCCAATAACAAGAGGAAATGCGCCAACTGCATGGGCAATCATGGAGCAAGGTACCTGGGCTGTCCGTACCTCCAAAGACATAGAGATGTATTAAAGATCGCCATAACGACGAAAACACCATTCAAAGAAGCAATACGGAGGTGCGAGACAGCACCATACATCTCGCAAGCGGAAAAATCAATGTTGCAAAGCCAGATTGACGAATTAAAAAGACAAATCAAGCTGCTCCTAACACCGTCACAAACCAGCGACAATGAAAAACTGCTTGCGGAAATGAAGGAGATACAGCAAAGCATCAAACAAGAGATGGAGCGCATGGCCGAGTTGAAGAAGGAGAACGAAAAAATCTTACAAATTATCAAGACCGAAAGAGAATTGCACAGAGCTGAAATGGAACTAATGCAAAACAAGCCAGATGAACCCATTAAAAGAACGCAGAGACACCGCCAGATGAAACTCAACTGAAAAACATCGACAAACTGATGACGACAATCCACAAGAAAGAAGACAAGAAGACGCAAGATGAAGCCAACACCATGCCCAAGCAAAAACAGCAAACTAAGGACACCAGCCCAGCCATGATGCCCAAAAAGAGTCAGGGGAAACCAGAAATCAACCAGACTCAACAAGAAAGTACGAAGAAAAACACCGACAAACCGGAAGAAGACTGGGGCATATACAAGAAAGGAGCATCAGAGGCTGAACATAACAAGGTGTGGAATATTGTCGAAAGACGGAACGAACCAAAAGTCAGAGCAGCAATGAAGGAGCCTCTAGACAGCCCCACATGGTTCAAAGAATATAAAAGGGGAATGAATCGCCTCAGACAGAAAATGAGAGAAGAACGACAAAAACAAGAAGATGCATGGTCCACCAACAGCTCCAGCTCAGAGGAAGAGGAAGACTAACCAATAACCTCACAAGAAGCCAATATGATGACAGCACCCTAGCACAGCAGACGAGCCAGAAGCCAACACTGACAGAAGAAACTGCCTAAAAACACACAAAAGGAAAACTTGCCGGCCAACGAATCCCCTTTGCTGAAGTCACAGACACAACCTGCACAACAGATAAGCCAGCTTCTAATGGCACGCAGAGAAAGTAATAATCCACGCACCATGAACCACCGCTATTATAACCGATGCCAGACCACGGGCTGGTTGAAACAAGGTGGAAAGTTTTTGTTTTTTTCAAAAATTGGATTGGATTGGATACACCAAACATCCCAACCTGGTCTCAGACAATGATAAATAACAATAACTCACTTTTCGGTGGCTTCTGAACAGGCAGGTGAAGCACCGGGGTAATGTACCAAGTGCAGTGATATTAATTCTTACATTCAGCATTCAACAATAACCATTACCAACATCCCAACATGATCACAAGACAACATTGGAACACATGTAATCATAGCCAAGTCATTCAACAATAACCATCACCAACATGATCACAAGACAACATTGGAACGCATGTAATCATAGCCAAGGTTCAACTAAATCAAACGGACATGACAAAACTCACTTGATCCAAGGATAAGTCCGCCCATATTCTTGGATACCCATGGCACAGGGGGCACAATCATGGGGACAATACTAGGGTCAAAGGTGAAAGACTCAGTACTCTCAAAGCTAAAAAGCTTGGTCACAACCGGATGCATCTAGAGTATAGAATATGTTCAATTACTATCAATATGACACAAATATTGTAAACCTAGGGATAAATGGATTGTACAAGTATTGTAAAACTAGGGATAGATGTTATTCCACAAATATTGTAAAACTAGGGAAAGATGGATTGTACAATTATTATAAAGATAGGGAAAGATGGATTGTACAAATATTGTAAAACTAAGGAAGAATGGAGTGTACAAATATTGTAAATCATTTCATACATTCCAAGCTCTGAACATAGAAAGTGTGATGACAGACAAACACTGACAAAAGATGTGCAGACAGACATAGACAGAAAATGTGCAAACAGACAAACATAGAAAGTGTGCAAACAGACAAACATTGACAGTGTGCAAACAAACATTGACAGTGTGCAAATAGACAAACATTGACAAAAAGTGTGCAAACAGACAAAGATAGAAAGTGTGCAAACAGATGAACATAGACAGAAAGTGTGAAAACAGACAAACACTGACAAAAAGTGAGCAAACAGACAAACATTGACAGCAAGTTTGATAACAGACAACATATTGACAGAAAGTGTAATAACAGACAAACATAGACAATACAAATATGACTACCTAAAATTAGATGTCCACCAATTTGGAAAAGTGTTGGCAAGAAGAAGACCTGAAAACATTTGTTCACTGATAAAATTTAGCAACATACTGGCAAGAAAAAAAAAAAAAAACTGGAAACATTTGAAAAGTGATAAAATTTGGCAAAGTGTTGGCAAGAAGAAAAAACTGGAAACATTAGAAAAGTTATAAAATGAGGCAGCGTGTTGGCAAGAAGTGCACCATACATGTCCTAACAGAAACCAACACGACTTAGTTGAATGATCCCCAACATGACCTAGTTGAATAATCCCCCAACACGACCTAGTTGAATGATCTCCCAACATGACCTAGTTGAATGATCCCCCAACATGACCTAGTTGAATGATCCCCCAACATGACCTAGTTGAATGATCCCCCAACATGACCTAGTTGAATGATCCCCCAACACGACCTAGTTGAATGATCCCCCAACATGACCTAGTTGAATGATCCCCCAACATGACCTAGTTGAATGATCCCCCAACATGCCCTAGTTGAATGATCCCCCAACATGACCTAGTTGAATGATCCCCAACATGACCTAGTTGAATGATCCCCCAACATGACCTAGTTGAATGATCCCCCAACACGACCTAGTTGAATGATCCCCCAACATGACCTAGTTGAATGATCCCCCAACATGCCCTAGTTGAATGATCCCCCAACGTGACCTAGTTCAATGATCCCCAACACAACCTATTTGAATGATCCATCAACATGACCTAGTTGAATGATCCCCCAACATGACCTAGTTGAATGATCCCCCAACATGACCTAGTTGAATGATCCCCCAACATGACCTAGTTGAATGATCCCCCAACATGACCTAGTTGAATGATCCCCCAACATGACCTAGTTGAATGATCCCCCAACATGACCTAGTTGAATGATCCCAGAACATGACCTAGTTGAATGATCCCCCAACACAACCTAGTTGAATGATCCCCCAACATGACCTAGTTGAATGATCCCCCAACACGACCTAGTTGAATGATCCCCCAACATGACCTAGTTGAATGATCCCCCAACATGACCTAGTTGAATGATCCCCCAACATGACCTAGTTGAATGATTCCCCAACATGACCTAGTTGAATGATCCTCATCACGATCTAGATGAATCATCCCCAACATGACCTAGTTGAATGATCCCCCAACACGACCTAGTTGAATGATCCCCCAACATGACCTAGTTGAATGATCCTCAACACGATCTAGTTGAATGATCCCCCAACATGACCTAGTTGAATGATCCCCCAACATGACCTAGTTGAATGATCCTCAACACGATCTAGATGAATCATCCCCAACATGACCTAGTTGAATGATCCCCCAACATGACCTAGTTGAATGATCCCCCAACACGACCTAGTTGAATGATCCCCCAACATGACCTAGTTGAATGATCCCCCAACATGACCTAGTTGAATGATCCCCCAACACGACCTAGTTGAATGATTCCCCAACATGACCTAGTTGAATGATCCTCAACATGATCTAGATGAATCATCCCCAACATGACCTAGTTGAATGATCCCCCAACATGACCTAGTTGAATGATCCCCCAACATGACCTAGTTGAATGATCCCCCAACATGACCTAGTTGAATGATCCCCCAACATGACCTAGTTGAATGATCCCACAACATGACCTAGTTGAATGATCCCCCAACATGACCTAGTTGAATTATCCCCCAACACAACCTAGTTGAATGATTCCCCAACATGAACTAGATGAATGATCCTCAACACGATCTAGATGAATCATCCCCAACATGACCTAGTTGAATGATCCCCCAACATGACCTAGTTGAATGATCCCCCAAAACGACCTAGTTGAATGATTCCCCAACATGACCTAGTTGAATGATCCTCAACACGATCTAGATGAATCATCCCCAACATGACCTAGTTGAATGATCCCCCAACATAACCTAGTTAAATGATCCCCCAACATGACCTAGTTGAATCATCCCCCAACATGATCTAGATGAATCATCCCCAACATGACCTAGTTGAATGATCCCCCAACATGACCTAGTTGAATGATCCCCCAACATGACCTAGTTGAATTATCCCCCAACATGACCTAGTTGAATGATCCCCCAACATGACCTAGTTGAATGATCCCCCAACATGACCTAGTTGAATTATCCCCCAACATGACCTAGTTGAATGATCCCCCAACATAACCTAGTTGAATGATCCCCCAACACGACCTAGTTGAATGATCCCCAACACGATCTAGATGAATCATCCCCAACACGACCTAGTTGAATCATCCCCCAACATGACCTAGTTGAATGATCCCCCAACATGACCTAGTTGAATGATCCTCAACACGATCTAGATGAATCATCCCCAACACGACCTAGTAGAATGATCCCCCAACACGACCTAGTTGAATAATCCCCCAACACAACCTAGTTGAATGATCCCCCAACATGACCTAGTTGAATGATCCCCCAACATAACCTAGTTGAATGATCCCCCAACACGACCTAGTTGAATGATCCTCAACACGATCTAGATGAATCATCTCCAACACGACCTAGTTGAATCATCCCCCAACACGACCTAGTTGAATGATCCCCCAACACAACCTAGTTGAATGATCCCCCAACATGACCTAGTTGAATGATCCCCCAACATAACCTAGTTGAATGATCCCCCAACATGACCTAGTTGAATCATCCTCAACACTATCTAGATGAATCATCCCCAACATGACCTAGTTGAATCATCCCCAACACAACCTAGTTTAATCATCTGCAACACAACCTAATTGAATCATCCCCAACATGACCTAGTTGAATCATCCCCTAACATAACCTAGTTGAATCATCCGTAACATCATCGCCACGCAACATGTCCTTTGCAAGCGTTGGTCTCATCACTGCCCAGTCAGCACCTGTGTCTTCAATTTCCCAGACTCATGTTCGAATACTGAATATTAACATGCTGAAACTAAAGACAACTTGTGAAGGAATGAGTACAGTAAAACAACATGCAGATGGTATATGTGAAGAGTATATGTGAACAGCAAGGTCACTCACCTTGATTTCTGCATGCTTCACCAGCGTAACATCTGGTCTAAAGATGGAACAGAAAGCTGGGACAGTTCTCCTGTAACATACCACGTTATTATTTGCAGTTGCATGACCATTTAATGTGCATCAGAGAATTGCATACTCAATTCTCTCTCTTACACTGTGTCTTTCTCCCCTTCCCTTCTCTCTCTCCATATGCGTGTGTGGAAGAAGAGACAAAAACATAAAAACATGCTAATGTTGACAAACATTGTGAACACGTCTGAGTGATCTGTGTGAGAGTGGGACACTGAAGAGAGAGTGAGGGACAGAATAAATAAACAAAATAGCTTTATTTTCAGAGAGTTTCGAAATTAGGCATGCATTCTGACATTCAGCCCTTTCTACCACTCAGTTGTCATATATTAATTAGTCAACTAAACACGTTCAATTTCTCTGGCAGTAAATACAGTACTATGAACATTGAAACACACACAAATGTGCAAGAAGCACACACACCATACATATATACACACAGATATGCACAAAAAACATGCAAACATACATATAAAAGGCAGAAACAGACACAGAGACAGAGGGTGAGAGGCAGATGCCGGGTGAGAGGCAGATGCCAAGAGAGAGAGGTAGAAAACAGACAGAAAGACAGACAGACCATAAATAAGCAAGCAAATGATCATCTAACAAATGTATAAACAAATTAATAACAGGATGACACGGAACAGGGACAATATATGGCACAGG
This sequence comes from Cepaea nemoralis, assembly GCA_014155875.1. NCBI lineage: Eukaryota > Metazoa > Mollusca > Gastropoda > Stylommatophora > Helicidae > Cepaea > Cepaea nemoralis. Next base: position 84,206 of record JACEFZ010009643.1, on the reverse strand, counting down.
ACAGAGAGAGTGGGACAATATATGGCATAGGATGCAAGAGGCAAGAACAATATATGGCACAGGATGAGAGAGACAGGGACAACATATCGCACAGGATGAGAGAGACAAGGACAATATATGGCACAGGATGAGAGAGACAGGGACAACATATCGCACAGGATGAAAGAGACTAGGACAATATATGGCACAGGATGAGAGAGACAGGGACAATATAAGGCACAGGATGAGAGAGACAGTGACAATATATGGCACAGGATGAGAGAGACAGGGACAATATAAGGCACAGGATGAGAGAGACAGTGACAATATATGGCATAGGATGAGAGAGGAACGGACAATATATGGCATAGGATGAGAGAGGAACGGACAATATATGGCATAGGATGAAAGAGGCAAGAATATATGGCAAAGGATGAGAGAGACAGGGACAATATAAGGCACAGGATGAGAGAGAGTGGGACAATATATGGCACAGGATGAAAGAGGCAAGAACAATATATGGCACAGGATGAGAGAGACAGGGACAACATATCGCACAGGATGAGAGAGACAAGGACAATATATGGCACAGGATGAGAGAGACAGGGACAATATATGGCACAGGATGAGAGAGGCAAGAACAATATATGACACAGGATGAGAGAGAGAAAAAGAGAGAGAGAGAGAGAGAGAGAGAGAGAGAGAGAGAGAGAGAGAGAGAGAGAGAGAGAGAGAGAACTCACTGCAGTGAGAGAGAGAGAGAGAGAGAGAGAGAGAGAGAGAGAGAGAGAGAGAGAGAGAGAGAGAGAGAGAGAGAGAGAGAGAGAGAGAACTCACTGCGGTGCTTTTGGCCGGAAGAGGTTGGTATTGACCTTGAGGTTGTAGAGAATCAATTCCAGGAGAAACTTGCCAATCTGAAATATTAAATCACACAAATATGTGAAGAGAAGAATCATGTAATCAGTGTAGACAATCGAAACACAAAAATAAGTGCAGAAAATAATCACATAATCAGCATAGAAAATTGAATCACACAATTATGTGAAGAGAAGAATCATGCAATCGGTGTACACAATCGAATCACACTGCCTGTCTGTTCTATTTGTGTGTATGTGCATGTGTGTGTATGTGCATGTGTGTGTAAGTGTGTGTGTATGTTCATGTATGTGTGTATGTGTGCATGCATGCAGTGTATGCGAGGGAGTGTGTATTTGTATGTTATTGAGTGTGTGCATAACTGTGAGAGTTTGTGCAAATGATGTAAGTATGTATGCAGGTATGTATGAGTGCGTGTGTGTTTATGAATGTGCATGTGTACGTGTGTCTGCCTGTCTCATAACATGGTAATATGCATTGTTTATGTTTACAAAATCCATTTGACAATGTTTTTTTCCTATGTGAATGTAACATGCACAATTGATGAATGAAAGATGAGTGATTGGAAGGGCCGAATGTAAGACGGGCCTGCGTGCCCAATTTGTTACCCTTTAAAAGTAAAGTTTGCTTGTTCGTTCATTTAAAATTACTGTTTCCATTCCTGTAAGGAAGTCTAGCCACTACACTCCGGTGGCCCCTCTCCACTCCTGCAGCTACAATCTATGGTAAGTTAGTTAGGTGCATATCCTTTACAGGACTTCATAGTCAACCCCAGCATTTTTTTTGGCTGTTTGTGATCTCTTGGCAAGTTTACATTCAGTAGTTTGCCATTGATTTCTGAACAACTGGCACGTATTCCATTTCATAAAAAACCCAACGCAAGACAGTCTGCTGCCAAATCACCTGCAGCTGTGTTTTGAACATGGTATGCGGGATTACAAACTGCAACCGTAACTCCTTCACCACAAAGCCAGCACGATATATATGCAGGCATAACCTCACACCATGACCCAAGCTAGCCAGTTGTCAGTATGTGACACAATCACACCATGACCCATGCTAGCCAGTTGTCAGTATGTGACACAATCACACCATGACCCATGCTAGCCAGTTGTCAGTATGTGACACAATCACACCATGACAGCCAGTTGTCAGTATGTGACAGTCACACCATGACGCATGCTAGCCAGTTGTCAGTATGTGACACAATCACACCATGACCCATGCTAGCCAGTTGTCAGTATGTGACACAATTGTGTCAGTATGTGACACAATTGTGTCAGTATGTGACACAATCACACCATGACCCATGCTAGCCAGTTGTCAGTATGTGACACAATTACACGATGACCCATGCTAGCCAGTTGTCAGTATGTGACACAGTCACACCATGACCCATGCTAGCCAGTTGTCAGTATGTGACAGTCACACCGAGACCCATGCTAGCCAGTTGTCAGTATGTGACACAATCACACCATGACCCATGCTAGCCAGTTGTCAGTATGTGACAGTCACACCATGACCCATGCCAGCCAGTTGTCAGTATGTGACACAATCACACCATGACCCATGCTAGCCAGTTGTCAGTATGTGACACAATCACACCATGACCCATGCTAGCCAGTTGTCAGTATGTGACACAGTCACACCATGACCCGTGCTAGCCAGTTTTCAGTATGTGACACAATCACACCATGACCCAAGCTAGCCAGTTGTCAGTATGTGACACAATCACACCATGACCCATGCTAGCCAGTTGTCAGTATGTGACACAATCACACCATGACCCATGCTAGCCAGTTGTCAGTATGTGACACATTCACACCATGACCCATGCTAGCCAGTTGTCAGTATGTGACACAGTCACACCATGAACCATGCTAGCCAGTTGTCAGTATGTGACACAGTCACACCATGAACCATGCTAGCCAGTTGTCAGTATGTGACACAATCACACCATGACCCATGCTAGCCAGTTGTCAGTATGTGACAGTCACACCATGACCCATGCTAGCCAGTTGTCAGTATGTGACACAATCACACCATGACCCATGCTAGCCAGTTGTCAGTATGTGACACAATCACACTGTGACCCATGCTAGCCAGTTGTAAGAATGTGACAGTCACACTGTGACCCATGCTAGCCAGTTGTCAGTATGTGACACAGTCACACCATGACCCATGCTAGCCAGTTGTCAGTATGTGACACAGTCACACCATGAACCATGCTAGCCAGTTGTCAGTATGTGACACAATCACACCATGACCCATGCTAGCCAGTTGTCAGTATGTGACACAATCACACCATGACCCATGCTAGCCAGTTGTCAGTATGTGACACAGTCACACCATGACCCATGCTAGCCAGTTGTCAGTATGTGACAGTCACACCGAGACCCATGCTAGCCAGTTGTCAGTATGTGACACAATCACACCATGACCCATGCTAGCCAGTTGTCAGTATGTGACACAATCACACCATGACCCATACTAGCCAGTTGTCAGTATGTGACACAATCACACCATGACCCATGCTAGCCAGTTGTCAGTATGTGACACAGTCACACCATGACCCATGCTAGCCAGTTGTCAGTATGTGACACAATCAGTTATGTCAGTTACAACACACATACATCTGCACACACACACACACACACACACACACACCAACAGACTCACCCACCTGTCTCTGGACGTGAGCCGGCCATCTCCGTAACGACATGTCCTGGTTGACAGAAAAATGTGTATTTCATTGTTACAAAACCAAGGAATGTTTAACCTTGTGTAAATATGGTTACTGGCCAAGTGGCTAGAATGTTGGGCTCTCATTCGGGAGACCCGGGTTCAAATCCTCGGTAAGGTGTGGAGTTTTTTTCTGTCCGGGGCAAAAAGAAAACTCTAACCTGCACAGGTCACGGTGACTGCACTAGCCATGCAGCCTTAATTCCACAGGTTCAAGACCCCTTCTGTCCTACACCGCAAGGTACAATAGGTAGTAAATGACAGTTGACAAAATACGGTTAGCTGGTGTGTGCATAAATACTAGATTAACACGTAAATCGATGGGTTTTAATGTGTGTAAATCTAAGGTTTAATGATGAGGTTATTACTGGTTGAACGGGTTCAGAAATATAAACTTTACACATAGCAACATTCTCAAATCTTCAATTGCTTGTACCCCCAGGTTAGTATGCATTCCACACAGTATCATCCTAATGGTATCTTGCCGACTGTCTAATGGTGGTGGGGGGAGAAAGACACAAACCCAAGGTTTAGTTGTACATACAACTTGCTGACTGTCTGCTGGGTGCACACAAACCCACAGTCAGCACACACATCACACAGAACCATGCTACAGCTACATGCTAGCAGCAACTGTCTGGGTGCACACAAACCTATGGTCAGCACACACATCACACAGAACCATGCTAGAGCGACATGCTAGCAGCAACTGTCTGGGTGCACACAAACCCACGGTCAGCACACACATCACACAGAACCATGCTAGAGCGACATGCTAGCAGCAACTGTCTGGGTGCACACAAACCCACGGTCAGCACACACATCACACAGAACCATGCTACAGCTACATGCTAGCAGCAACTGTCTGGGTGCACACAAACCTACGGTCAGCACACACATCACACAGAACCATGCTAGAGCTACATGCTAGCAGCAACTGTCTGGGTGCACACAAACCCACGGTCCAGCACACACATCACACAGAAACCATGCTACAGCTACATGCTAGCAGCAACTGTCTGGGTGCACACAAACCCACAGTCAGCATATACATCACACAGAACCATGCTAAAGCTACATACTAGCAGCAACAGTCTGGGTGCACACAAACCCACAGTCAGCATATACATCACACAGAACCATGCTACAGCTACATGCTAGCAGCAACAGTCTGGGTGCACACAAACCCACAGTCAGCATATACATCACACAGAACCATGCTAAAGCTACATACTAGCAGCAACAGTCTGGGTGCACACAAACCCACGGTCAGCATATACATCACACAGAACCATGCTAAAGCTACATACTAGCAGCAACTGTCTGGGTGCACACAAACCCACAGTCAGCACACACATCACACAGAACCATGCTAAAGCTACATGCTAGCAGCAACTGTCTGGGTGCACACAAACCCACGGTCAGCACACACATCACACAGAACCATGCTACAGCTACATGCTAGCAGCAACTGTCTGGGTGCACACAAACCTACGGTCAGCACACACATCACACAGAACCATGCTAGAGCGACATGCTAGCAGCAACTGTCTGGGTGCACACAAACCCACGGTCAGCACACACATCACACAGAACCATGCTACAGCTACATGCTAGCAGCAACTGTCTGGGTGCACACAAACCCACGGTCAGCATATACATCACACAGAACCATGCTAAAGCTACATACTAGCAGCAACAGTCTGGGTGCACACAAACCCACGGTCGGCATATACATCACACAGAACCATGCTAAAGCTACATACTAGCAGCAACTGTCTGGGTGCACACAAACCCACGGTCAGCATATACATCACACAGAACCATGCTAAAGCTACATACTAGCAGCAACAGTCTGGGTGCACACAAACCCACGGTCAGCATATACATCACACAGAACCATGCTAAAGCTACATACTAGCAGCAACTGTCTGGGTGCACACAAACCCACGGTCAGCATATACATCACACAGAACCATGCTAAAGCTACATACTAGCAGCAACAGTCTGGGTGCACACAAACCCACAGTCAGCATATACATCACACAGAACCATTCTAAAGCTACATACTAGCAGCAACAGTCTGGGTGCACACAAACCCACGGTCAGCACACACATCACACAGAACCATGCTACAGCTACATGCTAGCAGCAACAGTCTGGGTGCACACAAACCCACGGTCAGCACACACATCACACAGAACCATGCTACAGCTACATGCTAGCAGCACTGTCTGGGTGCACACAAACCCACGGTCAGCATATACATCACACAGAACCATGCTAAAGCTACATACTAGCAGCAACAGTCGGGTGCACACAAACCCACGGTCGGCATATACATCACACAGAACCATGCTAAAGCTACATACTAGCAGCAACTGTCTGGGTGCACACAAACCCACGGTCAGCATATACATCACACAGAACCATGCTAAAGCTACATACTAGCAGCAACAGTCTGGGTGCACACAAACCCACGGTCAGCATATACATCACACAGAACCATGCTAAAGCTACATACTAGCAGCAACTGTCTGGGTGCACACAAACCCACGGTCAGCATATACATCACACAGAACCATGCTAAAGCTACATACTAGCAGCAACAGTCTGGGTGCACACAAACCCACAGTCAGCATATACATCACACAGAACCATGCTAAAGCTACATACTAGCAGCAACAGTCTGGGTGCACACAAACCCACGGTCAGCACACACATCACACAGAACCATGCTACAGCTACATGCTAGCAGCAACTGTCTGGGTGTACACAAACCCACGGTCAGCACACACATCACACAGAACCATGCTAGAGCGACATGCTAGCAGCAACTGTCTGGGTGCACACAAACCCACGGTCAGCACACACATCACACAGAACCATGCTAGAGCGACATGCTAGCAGCAACTGTCTGGGTGCACACAAACCCACGGTCAGCACTATACATCACACAGAACCATGCTAAAGCTACATACTAGCAGCAACAGTCTGGGTGCACACAAACCCACAGTCAGCATATACATCACACAGAACCATGCTAAAGCTACATACTAGCAGCAACAGTCTGGGTGCACACAAACCCACGGTCAGCATATACATCACACAGAACCATGCTACAGCTACATGCTAGCAGCAACTGTCTGGGTGCACACAAACCCACGGTCAGCATATACATCACACAGAACCATGCTAGAGCTACATGCTAGCAGTAACTGTCTGGGTGCACACAAACCCACAGGCAGCACACACATCACACAGAACCATGCTAAAGCTACATGCTAGCAGCAACTGTCTGGGTGCACACAAACCCACAGGCAGCACACACATCACACAGAACCATGCTACAGCTACATGCTAGCAGCAACTGTCTGGGTGCACACAAACCCACGGTCAGCATATACATCACACAGAACCATGCTAAAGCTACATACTAGCAGCAACAGTCTGGGTGCACACAAACCCACGGTCGGCATATACATCACACAGAACCATGCTAAAGCTACATACTAGCAGCAACTGTCTGGGTGCACACAAACCCACGGTCAGCATATACATCACGCAGAACCATGCTAAAGCTACATACTAGCAGCACACGTCTGGGTGCACACAAACCCACGGTCAGCATTAACATCACACAGAACCATGCTAAAGCTACATACTAGCAGCAACAGTCTGGGTGCACACAAACCCACAGTCAGCATATACATCACACAGAACCATGCTAAAGCTACATACTAGCAGCAACAGTCTGGGTGCACACAAACCCACGGTCAGCATATACATCACACAGAACCATGCTACAGCTACATGCTAGCAGCAACTGTCTGGGTGCACACAAACCCACGGTCAGCATATACATCACACAGAACCATGCTAGAGCGAAATGCTAGCAGTAACTGTCTGGGTGCACACAAACCCACAGGCAGCACACACATCACACAGAACCATGCTAAAGCTACATGCTAGCAGCAACTGTCTGGGTGCACACAAACCCACAGGCAGCACACACATCACACAGAACCATGCTAGAGTTACATGCTAGCAGCAACTGTCTGGGTGCACACAAACCCACGGTCAGCACACACATCACACAGAACCATGCTACAGCTACATGCTAGCAGCAACTGTCTGGGTGCACACAAACCCACGGTCAGCACACACATCACACAGAACCATGCTAGAGCTACATGCTAGCAGCAACTGTCTGGGTGCACACAAACCCACGGTCAGCACACACATCACACAGAACCATGCTAGAGCTACATGCTAGCAGCAACTGTCTGGGTGCACACAAACCCACGGTCAGCACACACATCACACAGAACCATGCTAGAGCGACATGCTAGCAGCAACTGTCTGGGTGCACACAAACCCACGGTCAGCATACACATCACACAGAACCATGCTAGAGCGACATGCTAGCAGCAACTGTCTGGGTGCACACAAACCCATGGGCAGCACACACATCACACAGAACCATGCTACAGCTACATGCTAGCAGCAACTGTCTGGGTGCACACAAACCCACAGTCAGCACACACATCACACAGAACCATGCTAGAGCGACATGCTAGCAGCAACTGTCTGGGTGCACACAAACCCACGGTCAGCATATACATCACACAGAACCATGCTAAAGCTACATACTAGCAGCAACAGTCTGGGTGCACACAAACCCACAGTCAGCACACGTTACAACTACAGATCTGCAGCAACCTGCCAACTGTCAGCTGGTTGTACTTGAGTTTATAAACTTCAGTGCAACCAAACAACACAAGACTATTGGAGACATTAACTAGATTTAGTGAATTCCAGTGGCAGTCAAACAACACAAGACTACTGGAAACATACAACTAAATTGTTTTAACTCCTTACAGCCAAACATCACAAAACTGATGCTCTGTTTCTGCCCCATACAATCCTGCTTTCTCTCTTCTCCTCTCTATTACTAACATGGCCTATTTTCACCATCTCCTCCCTCCGATCATTACGTAACCCTGCTCCCTTCCCACCACTCCAACATACCATGTTGATGGTGTCGTAGTTCTGGTTCATGGCTCTCAGCCACATCAGCCTGTGGTTGTCCAGGTTATGCTCTTTACACATATACTTGTCCCCATAGAGCTTATGAAGCTTCATCATCTGTAGGGGATACAATAAACACAGTAATTATCTTAGATGTTACGTACAAGACAGCCACTTCAACATCTGTAGGGGATACAATAAATACAGCAATTATCTTACATGTTACGTACAAGACAGCCACTTCAACATCTGTAGGGGATACAATAAACACAGCAATTATCTAACATGTTACGTACAAGACAGCCACTTCAACATCTGTAGGGGTACAATAAACACAGCAATTATCTTACATGTTACGTACAAGACAGTCACTTCAATATCTGTAGGGGAAACAATAAACATAGAAATTATTTTACATGTTACGTACAATACAGCCCTTTAACATCTGTAGGGAACACAATAAACACATCAATTATCTTAAATGTTATGTACAAGACAACCACTTCAACATCTGTAGGAGTACAATAAACACAGCAATTTACAAGACAACCACAAACAGCTATACATTCCAACCTTTCTCACATGACACAATACAACAATAATACAACTGCCAACCTTATCCCCATGTAACAATACAACAACTATACAACTGTCCTACCTTTTCATCCATGCCAGCTGCAATTTTGGAGTCTGTGTTGTATTTGCGATTGACCGCCCGCCCCAGGGACACTTGCACCATCGACTGTGTTGGACTGTAGCTATCAGATGATGTCATCATTTCTGTCAAGAACTGAGAAACAAAAACCAATATGTGTATATATATATATATATATATATATATATATATATATATATATATATATATATATATATATATATATATATATAAAACATATGTGGTTTTGTGTGTTTGTGGGTAGTTTTGTATTGGATGCGTTCGATAACGGTACATCCGATTGAGATGAAATTTTCTACACGTCTTCCTTTCATTCCTGTGCAACCGACTATAATAGTTTCTTAGTGTAAAATCTTCTACTTATTTAATAACATTTACTTTTTCGTTTTTCATTATATAATTTCTACATAGCAGGGGGACTTCACTCTAGAAAAGTTATTTCAAGGGGCATAACTTTTAATAACATTTCTATATACTTTATAGTCATATTGTTGGACTTACTTGCACTATTGTTAAACTCTTTGTCTATAGTTATTTTCAGGCATATGAGTTATAATAAATAATGATATAATCTTTAAGGCATTTTCAAAGTTTTCATAAAAATAATGCATAATGCATAACATTGTAACCCATCTTTTTCTGCTTAAAGAGCTTATCAACTGTCATGTCGGTGATTAAAAACAGTTTTCATTAAAAATAATGAATGGTGTGTGGAAGGACATTCTTTTAAGTTACTGTGCGCCAGGAGCTGGGCGAAACCACGCCGGGTCAGATAGATAGACAGATAGTCGGGAACGGAAGCTTATTTGACTACTTATATGAATTAAATGACATGCTCCCCACCAGGGACTGGGTGAAGCCGGGCCGGGTCAGACAGACAGACAGACAAACAGATAGTCGGGAACGGGAGAGCTTATATGACTACGTATATGAATTAAATAAGATGCTCCCCACCAGGGACTGGGTGAAGCCGGGCCGGGTCAGACAGACAGACAGATAGGCAGACAGTCGGGAACGGGAGAGCTTATATGACTACTTATATGAATTAAATGAGATGCTCCCCACCAGGGACTGGGTGAAGCCGGGCCAGATCAGCCAGACAGACAGACAAACAAGCAGACAGACAGACTGATAGATAGATAGATCCCCTCCAGGGCCTGGGCGAAGCCAGGCCGGGTCAGCTAGTATATATATATATATATATATATATATATATATATATATATATATATATATATATATATATATATATATATATATATATATATATATATATATATAAAATCATCATCATCATCATCAAGTGCCGTGCCGTGCCGGCTAGCGTAGGCGTTCATGGCTCTCCACAGATCTCGGTCTTTGGTGTTCTGGATCAACTCTGCTGATGATATTCCTCCATGCCACCGTCTCAATCCGTCCAGCATCATTTCTCTTGGTCTGCCTCTGCCTCTCTTCCCCTCGATCTTTCCAGTTGTCACGATGTTCTCCAATGCCTCTCTTCTCATCATATGACCAAAGAATTCTGTTTGTCTCTTTCTTACTGTTGTATATAGTGTTCTAGTTTCATTAGCCTCTTTCAGGCAATCGTTGTTAGTTACTCTGGCAGTCCAAGGAATTCGCAGAGTAACTAACAACGATTATTGCAATCCCAAAGAAATCAGGAACCTTGGAATGTGATCAACATAGAACAATTAGTATAATGAGTCACATCACAAAGATTTTGCTAAGAATTATCATGCAAAGAGTGAGGAAGAAGATACAACCTGAAATAGGGGAAGAACAATGTGGGTTTGTAGAAGGAAAGGGTACAGTAAATGCTGTGTATATGCTGCGAACAGTTATTGAACGTGCTATAGAAGTAAACAAGGATATACATCTTTGCTTTATTGACTATACAAAGGCTTTTGATAGAGTTAGACATGTCAACATGGTGGATATGCTTGCAGATCTACAAATTGATGGGAAAGACATTAGACTTATAAAAAACATATATTGGAAACAACAAGCTGCAATAAGGATTGATAATGAAGTGGGACAGTATCAGCCAATTAAAAGAGGTGTTAGGCAGGGATGTGTGATGTCTCCAGATCTTTTTTCCCTATACATTGAAAATATTTTCAGAAATGTAGAGGATATAAATGGAATCAGCATTGGAGGACGAAACATTAATAACATTAGATATGCAGATGATACAGTATTAATTGCAGACAATGCGCAGGACCTGCAACAATTAGTAGATGTGGTTGTTGTACACAGTGAGCAACTGCGGTTAGAATTAAATTGTAAAAAGACTCAGGTTATGGTCGTCACTAGGAAGGAAGAAGTGCCACAATGTAATATACAAGTAAATGGAAATATTCTTCAACAAGTAAATCGGTACAATTATCTTGGAACAGTCATAACATCTGATGGGAGATGCCTTGAAGAGATTAGAACAAGAATCGCCATGGCGAAAGTAGCCTTTAGCAAGATGAAAAACATTCTGACCAATAAAAAGATGTCAATTGAAACGAGAAAAAGAGTGTTAAGGGGCTACATAGAGCCTGTTCTTTTGTATGGATGTCAAACTTGGAACAGTCATAACATCTGATGGGAGATGCCTTGAAGAGATTAGAACAAGAATCACCATGGCGAAAGTAGCCTTTAGCAAGATGAAAAACATTCTGACCAATAAAAAGATGTCAATTGAAATGAGAAAAAGAGTGTTAAGGGGATACATAGAGCCTGTTCTTTTGTATGGATGTCAAACTTGGACAATGGGCAGTCAAGCTGAAAAACATCTGATGGCTGCAGAAATGTGGTTTCTGAGGAAAATGCAAAGAATACCATGTACAGACAGAAAAACCAATGACCAAGTCCTACAAGAAACAAATGAACATCGTAAACTGATTAGAGAAATTAGACGTAGACAGTCAAAATTTTTTGGACATGTTATGAGAAGAAATGAATTGGAGAACTTGGTGACAACTGGCAAGATCGAAGGAAACAGACCATGAGGCAGACCAAGAAGAAAATACCTGGATGGCTTGGCCACATGGCATGGACGAGACAGGAATACTGAGCTGATCCACGACACTGGCGATCGAGTGAAATGGCGAGTCATGACCGCCCACGCTTTCCGGCATGGCACATGATTGATTGATTCTCTCTCTCCCTCTCTAATAATCTATAATTCTCTATTTTAAAAATTTTTTTTGTTGCATATCGCTTACGGGACGTTGCAGTCAACACCAGCATTTTCAGCTGCTGTTGATGTACTAGGCAAGTGTTACGTTCAGTAGTTTGCCACTGCTTTCTGAACGACCGGCCCCTATACCTTTTTTCGAAAAAAAACAAGCACCGCCGTGTTTCGAACCCGGGTATACGGGCGTACAAACCGCGTTCGCAAGCCCTTAGCCACAGAGACCGGTATAATTCTCTGTAATCACCACACAAAAAAACCAATAGCAGAATAAACATTCTCCGAACTGTGGTACGGTACATCTACCTTTGCTAATTATAACTGCTATGTCAAAAATTAGTTTAAGTTTGTCATGTATTATTAATTATTGCATTTTTCCATGGAATTATAATGTATATGTTTTTTCTGTTGTAGTTCTTGTCTAAGATTAGCTTCATAAATGATGTATTAATGAAATCATGTATGAGAGCAGAGATAAGAAGAGAAGAATGTCTGACAGGCCTTCGTGCCCTATTAATCCTTTGTTCATTCATTTTCTCGCTCTCTCTCCCCTACTAATTAACATACATTTTTACACCTTGATTACGCAGTAATAAACACACAACTTTCACATCTTGAGTATTGAGTAACAGTATCTACCTCACTCACACGCACACTAGGAAATCTCTACCCCACACACACCACCCCACACCCCACCCACCCAACATACACTCACCCACCCAATACACACACACACTCTTCTCTCTCTCTCTCTCTCTCTCTCTCTCTCTCTCTCTCTCTCTCTCTCTCTCTCGAGAAAACACAGAAAATGTCTCCCATGTACAAACACACAGCATTCACATGTTGAGTTACAGCGACTATGTATACCACACAATAATACAACTTCCACAAACTCAAGTAGACAGAGACAACTGCTAGTACACAACATTAAATGTAGGCTGACTTGTGTTTGTCAAACCTAGATACCTACAGTTGTTGCCAACTTAGTGAAACTGCAGAGACCTGCAAGTTAATGCACAGACAGACAGACAGACAGACAGACAGACAGCCAGAGAGACAGACAGACAGATCATCTATTCTACTAACTGCAGACACCTGAAAGTTCCATGCACAGACTATACAGACGGACAGACAGACAGATCATCTACCCTACTGACTGCAGCTCACCTTGAAGATGATGTTGACGTACTCCTCAGGTGGGAACAACTTCAGGTAGGGGTACAGGGTCATGTTGACATTATCTAAGAAGTGCACACACAATATTCAATCAGAGACATCAGCTCATGTTGTGACAGTTCATTGGCAACACAATATGCTTTTGTCTGAGATGTGCTGGTCATGTCAACTGTACACATGTGTTTGTTTCTTCTAGTCCCTACCAGGAAATGGTCTCCAGGACAGGACTTGTAGCCGCAGCAACACATCAACTGGAGAACCAGCAGGACAATATCCCAAGTCAAGACCTGTCCAAGGACACTTCCGTAAGACTGTGCTGTTTTTTATGAATACTTTGGAGTATAACCCATCTCCTCATCTCAAGTTTAGCATCACACTCACTGGCCACATTAAAGTTGCATATCCCTTACAGGACATTGCAGTCAACAACAGCATTTTTATTGCCATTGTTGATGTCTTGGCAAGTTTTTATGTTCAGTAGTTTGCCATTGCTTTCTGAACGACCGGCTCCCATACCAACACGTTAAAACCAGCACGACACGGTCTGTTGACAAATCAGTCGCCACTGTGTTTCGAATGCGGGTAAGCGGCATTATGAATCGTGTCCGCAATGCCATCACCACGGAGACAGGCCACACATACAGAATGAATTAATCCCTCTGTTTGATGACTAATGAGTTAATTAACATACAAGAAAATCACATTGATCACACTACCATAAGAGCATCTCAACTGATGGATACCTGGAAGGTTAACCTGGTCAACAAACACATGCAGACAATGGATGTGTCGGCTTAAGGGCGCAAATAAACTTGGCACAAGGCAATTACGTCTGGAAAAACAGTCCAGATGAATGAAGAAGAAGAAGAAGAAGAAGAAGAAGAAGAAGAAGAAGAAGAAGAAGAAGAAGAAGAAGAAGAAGAAGAAGAAGAAGAAGAAGAAGAAGAAGAAGAATGAAGAAGTAGAAGAAGTAGAAGAAGAAGAAGAAGAAGAAGAGAAGAAGAAGAAGAAGAAGAAGAAGAAGAAGAAGAAGAAGAAGAAGAAGAAGAAGAAGAAGAAGAAGAAGAAGAAGAAGAAGAAGAAGAAGAAGAAAAAAAAAAGAAGAAGAAAAAAAGAAGAAGAAGATCTGATGAATTATTTCATTGTTTATTAAAAGGGGATACCAAAAAGGCTTCAATCACAGCCATCTGTGATTTGGAAGCAAATCACTTTGTGTTTATTTTGATGCTATGAGCTTTGGCTGTCCAAAAATCAATGGCAAACTACTGAACGTAATAACTGTCTAGTATAGATCACTAAAGCCAAAATATGCTGGGGTTGATTGCAATGCCTTGTAAAGGACACGCAAATAACTTTTTAAAAGTTGTTACCACATCTATCAGTTGCAACATATGTTGTGTTACCACATCTCCCAGCTACAACATTTGTTATGTTACCACATCTCCCAGCTACAACATTTGTTATGTTACCACATCTCCCAGCTACAACATATGTTGTCTTACCACATCTGCCAGCTACAACATATGTTGTCTTACCACATCTGCCAGCTACAACATATGTTGTCTTACCACATCTGCCAGCTACAACATATGTTGTCTTACCACATTTGCCAGCTACAACATATGTTGTCTTACCACATCTGCCAGCTACAACATATGTTGTCTTACCACATCTGCCAGCTACAACATATGTTGTCTTACCACATCTGCCAGCTACAACATATGTTGTCTTACCACATCTGCCAGTTACAACATATGTTGTCTTATACCACATCTCCCAGCTACAACATATGTTGTGTGTTACCATGTATCCCAGTTACAACATATGTTGTGTTACCACATCTCCCAGCTACAACATATTTTGTGTAACCACATCTCCTAGCCACAACATATGTTATGTTACCATGTCTCCCAGCTAAAACATATGTTATGTTAACACGTCTCCCAGCTACAACATGTTGTGTTAACATGTCTCCCAGCTACAACATATATTATTTCACCAAGTCTCCGAGCTACAACATATGTTGTGTTACCACATCTTGCAGCTACAAAATATGTTGTGTGTTACCATGTATCCCAGTTACAACATATAGTGTTACCACATCTCCGAGCTACAAAATATGTTGTGTTACCACATCTGCCAGCTACAACATATGTTATGTTACCACATCTGCCAGCTACAACATATGTTGTGTTACCACATCTCCCAGCTACAACATATTTTGTGTAACCACATCTCCTAGCTACAACATATGTTTTGTCTTACCACATCTCCCAGCTACAACATATGTTATGTGTTATCATATCTCCCAGCTACAACATATGTTATGTGTTACCAAGTCTCCCAGCTACAACATATTTTGTCTTACCAAGTCTCCCAGCTACAACATATGTTGTGTGTTACGTCTCCCAGCTACAACATATGTTGTCTTACCACATCTCCCAGCTAAAACATATGTTAACATGTCTCCCAGCTACAACATATGTTGTCTTACCATGTCTCCCAGCTACAACATATGTTGTCTTACCAAGTCTCCCAGCTACAACATATGTTGTCTTACCACGTCTCCCAGCTACAACATATATTATGTGTTACCATGTATCCCAGCTACAGCATATTTTGTCTTACCACGTCTCCCAGCTACAACATATCTTATGCTTAAAATGAATATACTTGCATACTGCATAAGTAATTTGGAAACAATACGACACTCACCCTGAGCTGTCTTCTTATATGTGTCCAGTTTACGTTCAAAAGCCTTCTGTAGCGCGTGTCGCCACTCATTTAGCAGCCTGTTACGCATTTCTCTCTGAAATATGACAGGATAAGTTGACAATCTCTCTCAGATAGCAACATACACTGGAGATGCTTCAAACAACATAATGAAGCAACAACATTCACTTCTCCCTACATTATCCATATAACATCCACTTCTCTCTACATTACCCATACAACATCCACTTCTCTCCACATTACCCATACAACATCCACTTCTCTCTACATTACCCATACAACATCCACTTCTCTCGACATTACCCATACAACATCCACTTCTCTCTACATTACCCATACAACATCCACTTCTCTCTATATTACCCATACTACTTACATTCACTTCTCTCTACATTACCCATACAACATCCACTTCTCTCGACATTACCCATACAACATCCACTTCTCTCTATATTACCCATACAACATTCACTTTTCTCTACATTACCCATACAACATTCACTCCTCTCTACATTACCCATGCAACATCCACTTCTCTCTATATTACCCATACTAACATTCATGCCATAGAGTGAATTGTACTCCATGGCATAGTGATAAAAAGCCACCCAGAAAGGCAGGATGATCATTGATCGTGACCGATGTGGCGAGCGAGATTGTCACCAGAGCGAACCCACGTGATCACGAAGGTGACAAGGGCATTCGAGCTGTGGACGTGGTCCTGTGCGGACACACCACGAGGCAGAAGATGGTTATGGCCAAAGATTGTGCCTACCATTTTAATTATTTGTATAGCAATGTAGTGTAGATTTGTGATACTATGTTGTATAATTGTATGTGCAATTGCGAGTGAATAATGTAAATCGTTTTGAGGAATAGATCGTCAGAAAATACCAGTTGTGGTGGTGGACTTGATTCTGTGTAATTGACGTTAGAGTTGAAGTTAACAACCATGGAAGTGAGGCTGCATGGTTAAAGGCAGAGTCTGAGATGCAGCAGAAAGCGGAGTCCGAAAGTAACCTGGGGACTATATGATGATGAATGAATGCGTTTACAACTCATACCACTAGGCATCAGAGATTATTATGTCCGCCAAAACCACCCCAGGTTGGATTCTGGCAATTCACTTCTCTCTACATTACCCATACAACATTCACTTCTCTTTATATTACCCACACAACATCCACCATTGAGCTGTGAATTTTGTGTGGAGTGCTTTTACATCTGACCATTGTTGTTTGTAGTGTGAACTGCATGTTCAGAAAAATGGCAGCCGGCCGGTCGCTGAACTAACTGGATTGTCTTTTGCAGTAATGTGTGGCTGCTGGTTTTCTAGTGACTGCCACTTCCTTCGACGATGAACTGTATTTTTTGTGGCGGACTTCAGAGTTGGCATTCTGGCAGCAGCATTATGCATAGTATACCTGTTGGGCTGTTGGTTTGTCGAGACTCCTGTCTGTTCCACTTTTCACATGGAGCCGTGAGGAGCATTTTGTGTGATATTCAATGGCACAGGAACAGAGCATAATGGGGCGACCCTTTGCCGTGAGGTTGGAACTGCGACTGAATAATTCCTTGATCATTACAATATTCACTTCTCTCTCCTTGAACATCACACCATTCACTTTTCTCTCCTTGATCATAACATTCACTTTTCTCTCCTCAACCATCACTATATTCACTTTCTCCTCGACCATCACAACATTCACTTCCCTCTCCTTGACCATCACATTTATCTTCTCTCTCCTTGACCATCACATTTATCTTCTCTCTCCTTGACCATCACAACATTCATTTCTCTGTATGAATCCATATATTGACCCAGCTCTCACATACCACTGACACAAATCCATCTATTGACCCAGCTCTCACATACCACTGACATGAATCCATCTATTGACCCAGCTCTCACATACCAATGACACAGGTCCATCCATTGACTCAGCTCTCACATACCACTGACACAGGTCTATTCACTGACCCAGCTCTCACATACCACTGACCCAGCTCACACTACCATGACACAGCTCATACATACCACTGATATGGGTCCATCCACTGACACAGCTCACACATACCACAGACACAGGTCCATCCACTGACCCAGCTCTCATTTACCACTATCACAGGTCCATCCAATCCACTGACCCAGCCCACACATGCAACCGACACGGCTCCATCCACTGACCCAGCTCTCACATACCACTGACATCCATCCATCATGTGCCATGCCGATAAGCGTAGGCGGTCATGTTTTGCCATCTCACTCGATCACCAGAGTCGTGGATCAGCTCCGTGTTCCTGTCTCGACCATGCCATGTGGCCAAGCCATCCAGGTATTTACTTCTTGGTCTTCCCTTGGTCTCTTCCCTTCGATCTTGCCAGTTGTCACCAAGTTCTCCAATTCATTTCTTCTCATAACATGCCCAAAAAATTTTGACTGTCTACGTCTAATGTCTCTAATCAGTTTACGATCTTCATTTGTTTCTTGTAGGACTTGTTCATTGGTTTTTCTGTCTGTCCATGGTATTCTTTGCATTTTCCTCAGAAACCACATTTCCACAGCCATCAGATGTTTTTCAGCTTGTCTGCTCATTGTCCACGCTTCACATCCATATAAAAGTACAGGTTCTATGTAGCACTTCAACACTCTTTTTCTCGTTTCAATTGATATCTTTTTATTGGTCAGTATGTTTTTCATCTTGCAAAAGGCTACCTTCGCAATGGCAATTCTTGTTCTAATCTCTTCAAGGCATCTCCCATCAGATGTTATGACTGTTCCGAGATAGCTGTACCGATTCACTTGTTTAAGAATATGCCCATTTACTTGTATATTACATTGTGGTATTTCTTCCTTCCTAGTGACGACCATAATCTGTGTCTTCTTACAATTCAATTCTAATCCTAGTTGTTCACTGTGTGCAACAACCGCATCTACTAAATGTTGCAGGTCCTGTTCATTGTCTGCAATCAAGACTATCATCTGCATATCTAATGTTATTGATGTATCGTCCCCCAATGTTGACTCCTTCCATATCTTCTATATTTCTGAAAATATTTTCACTGTACAGGGAAAAAAGATCTGGAGACATTACTCATCCCTGTCTGACACCTCTCTTAATAGGCTGATATTGACCTACTTCATTATCAATTCTTATGGCAGCTTTGTTGTTTCCAATATGTTTTTTACAAGTCTAAGGTCTTTTCCATCAATTTGTAGATCTTCAAGCATCCTTATCATGTCGACATGTCTCACTTTATCGAAAGCCTTTGTGTAGTCAATAAAGCAAAGATGTAGATCTTTGTTTAGCAGGGTAGGGGTATCCCTTATTAAAGGAGAAGTAAGGTGCCTCTTTCCCTCCGCTAGCCTACTGGACACCCTTGGGCAATGTGGAGTACCCGTTTAGCCTCCCGATCAGGGTTACGTGCAGCCATGCGTGCAGGTGGTGGATGAGGTTGAAGAGCAGTTAACAGATAGTTGTATGTTATGGTCTCCAGCTTCATGACGGTAGGCAGAGGATCTCTTTTTTGAGAAGACAATGACTACGGTCATTGACCAGTATGGTCATTGCTAAGAAGGAAAACAATGGCAAACTACCTTCTTTACAGATGCCAAGAACATTATGCTTTGGATATCGTCAACATTCAGAGAAACGGCGTAAATGGTTGCTCCATAGGAGCAGCCTCGCCCGGTAGGGATAGTCATGTGCACCAGGTGACTACTGACATCTGTCCATCCAATCCACTGACCCAGCTCTCACATACCACTGATACAGGTCCATCCACTGGCTCAGCTCTCACATACAAATTACACGGCTCCATCCACTGACCCAGCTCTCACATACCACTGACATGGGTCCATCCACTGACCCAGCTCTCACATACTACTGACACGGGTCTATCCACTGACCCAGCTCACACATACCACTGACATGGTCCATCCACTGACCCAGGTCACACATATCACAGACACGGTTCCATCCACTGACCCAGCTCTCACATACTACTGACACGGGTCTATCCACTGACCCAGCTCTCACATACCACTGACATGGGTCCATCCACTGACCCAGCTCTCACATACTACTGACACGGGTCTATCCACTGACCCAGCTCACACATACCACTGACATGGCTCATCCACTGACACAGGTCACACATATCACAGACACGGTTCCATCCACTGACCCAGCCCACACATACCAGTTTGGGATCACGGCTACTCTGTACAGAAGCTGCAGACACAGACTTAACAGTGACTTCTCCCTTTTTCTCCATCTCCAGCTGAGCTTTAGCTCTGGCATGCAGCTCCTGCCTGCTCATGTCCAAGGCATACTGGTTCTTTTCTACCGCCTGACAAGAACATAAACCAAATAAATCAGTTCACCACCATGTAACAAATTCATTCCAATGATTACTCTTGCATTATCAACACAAACTGCCCACAATACATGACCCTATGTGAGAATAATTACATTCACAACTCTTTAATTAATTTACTGACTACAAGATATCACAGATCAAACGATGTGAGAATAATTACATGCACAACTCTTATCTTTAATTAATCCACTGACTACAAGACATCACAGATCAAATCTGACTAGCAAGACATCACAGATCAAACCGTGACTTCCAAGACAACACAGATAAAACCGTGACTTCAAAGACATCACAGATCAAACCATGACTAGCAAGACATCATAGATCAAACCATGACTTCCAAGACAACACAGATCAAACCGTGACTTCCAAGACAACACAGATCAAACCGTGACTTCAAAGACATCACAGATCAAACCATGACTAGCAAGACATCATAGATCAAACCATGACTTCCAAGACTAAACAGATCAAACCGTGACTTCAAAGACATCACAGATCAAACCATGACTTCAAAGACATCACAGATCAAACCATGACTAGCAAGACATCACAGATCAAACCGTGACTAGCAAGACATCACAGATCAAACCGTGACTTCAAAGACATCACAGATCAAGCCTGACTAGCAAGACATCACAGATCAAACCATGACGAGCAAGACATAACAGATCAAACCATGACTAGCAAGACATCACAGATCAAGCCTGACTAGCAAGACATCACAGATCAAACCATGACCCCGGGAAGGTTAACCCGGTCAACAAATGCCCGCAGAAGTCGGATGTGTCGGCCTAACGGCGCAAGAACGCAGCTCTGCTGTAAACAGGCACAACGCAATCACATCCGAAAAAAAACTCCGGATGAACGAAGAAGAAGAAGAAGAAACCATGACTAGCAAGACATCACAGATCAAGCCTGACTAGCAAGACATCACAGATCAAACCATGACTTCCAAGACAACACAGATCAAACCATGACTTCAAAGACATCACAGATCAAACCATGACTAGCAAGACATCACAGATCAAACCGTGACTAGCAAGACATCACAGATCAAACCATGACTAGCAAGACATCACAGATCAAACCATGACTAGCAAGACATCACAGATCAAACCATGACTAGCAAGACATCACAGATCAAACCATGATTAGCAAGACATCACAGATCAAACCTGACTAGCAAGACATCACAGATCAAACCATGACTAGCAAGACATCACAGATCAAACCTTGACTTCCAAGACAACACAGATCAAACCGTGACTTCAAAGACATCACAGATCAAACCATGACTAGCAAGACATCACAGATCAAACCTTGACTTCCAAGACATCACAGATCAAACCATGACTTCAAAGACATCACAGATCAAACCATGACGAGCAAGACATCACAGATCAAACCATGACTTCAAAGACATCACAGATCAAACCGTGACTAGCAAGACAACACAGATCAAGCCTGACTAGCAAGACATCACAGATCAAACCATGACTTCAAAGACATCACAGATCAAACCATGACTAGCAAGACATCACAGATCAAGCCTGACTAGCAAGACAACACAGATCAAACCGTGACATCAAAGACATCACAGATCAAGCCTGACTAGCAAGACATCACAGATCAAACCTGACTAGCAAGACATCACAGATCAAACCTGACTAGCAAGACATCACAGATCAAACCATGACTAGCAAGACATCACAGATCAAGCCTGACTAGCAAGACATCACAGATCAAACCGTGACATCAAAGACATCACAGATCAAGCCTGACTAGCAAGACATCACAGATCAAACCTGACTAGCAAGACATCACAGATCAAACCTGACTAGCAAGACATCACAGATCAAACCTTGACTTCCAAGACAACACAGATCAAACCATGACTAGCAAGACATCACAGATCAAACCTTGACTTCCAAGACATCACAGATCAAACCGTGACTTCAAAGACATCACAGATCAAGCCTGACTAGCAAGACAACACAGATCAAACCTGACTAGCAAGACATCACAGATCAAACCTGACTAGCAAGACATCACAGATCAAACCGTGACTTCCAAGACAACACAGATCAAACCATGACTTCAAAGACATCACAGATCAAACCGTGACTTCCAAGACAACACAGATCAAACCATGACTAGCAAGACAACACAGATCAAACCATGACTTCAAAGACATCACAGATCAAACCGTGACTAGCAAGACATCACAGATCAAACCATGACTTCCAAGACATCACAGATCAAACCATGACTTCAAAGACATCACAGATCAAACCGTGACTAGCAAGACATCACAGATCAAACCGTGACTTCCAAGACAACACAGATCAAACCATGACTTCAAAGACATCACAGATCAAACCGTGACTAGCAAGACATCACAGATCAAACCGTGACTTCCAAGACAACACAGATCAAACCATGACTTCCAAGACATCACAGATCAAACCTGACTAGCAAGACATCACAGATCAAGCCTGATTAGCAAGACCACGCACCTGATCATGTGGTTTGTTCAGGCTCACTAGCAATGGATGGTCATACTCCGCCACGAGCCGGGGTGGATTTGGAACAAAGTCTGCATGAATCAGTCGTATAGCCTGAAATATATTATTATATATAGCTTGAAATATATTATTATATATAGCCTATAAACATGTTCAATGAGATCAATCAGTCATACAGCCTAGCATATATTATTATATACAGCCTATAAACATGTTCTATGATATTAATCAGTCGTATAGCCTGGAATATATTATTATATTAGGGACGTTCATTTGAAACCCATTCCAATGCCTTTATTACAAAAGCATGAAAGAAACATTAACAGATGTGGTAGAATTAAACAAAGCATTCATTTTGAATGAATTATGCACCATGGGTTGGTCAGAAGAAGTCGCTGTAGGCATTCAGGCAAGCATCCCATTGCTTAGTTAGGCGGCGATTGCAGTCCGCAAGAAAGATTGTGAATGCTCACTGAACCAAGTATTTACCAAGTTCATTACAGTCTGCATCTGTGTGAAATCGTTGCCACTTGAGCTTTTTTAAGAGGTCCGAACGAATTAAAATCACATGGTGACAAATCAGGACTATAGGCTGGATGTTGCAGAATTTCCCACTTCTTCCTTGCTAATGCTTCCTGCACAATCTTTGCGACATGCGGACGAGCATTATCGTGCAACAAAATCACACCGCGAGAAAGCATGCCGGGTCGTTTATTCTTGATGGCTTTTTGCAGCTTGTCTAATGTTTGCAAGTAGTGGGTAGAGTCGATGTTGACACCAGGTTCTTTAAAGTCGGCCGACAATAGCCCTTCATGGTAAAAAAAATGCTCTCAGCATAACCTTACCAGCGGAAACCTGTAACTTGAATTTTTGGGCTTTTGGTGATCCAGCATGCTTCCATTGCATGCTCCCTCAAAGTGGTGACACCATGATTCATCTCCTGCCACTATGCGGAAGAGAAATGCATCACCCTCCACTCTGTAATGCAGCAAGTGGTTCAAACACCATCCTATGCATTCCTCTTTTTGGTGGTCAGTCAACATACATGGTACCCACTGTGAACACACCTTCTGATATTGCAGTTTCTTACGAACGACCTTTTGAATTGTCCCAATTGACACATCAAATTCTTTCACTAGCAAACGTATGCTTCGACAACGGTTCATCTGTACTGGTGTATCAATTTTGGCGATGGTTTTTTCTGTTGCAACAATATGCGCTTGACCCGGCTGTCGAAGATGTCGTGAACTGACGTCCTTTCCAAAACATTCGTGCCCAGTCTGTCACTGTTGTCTTCGACACACATTTGTTACCATACGCTGCCTGCATTCTTCCATGAATGTCCACTGGTCGACATCCTTCAAATAAAAGAAACTGAATCACCACTACTAACTACTGACGAGCTCAAACGAGAGCGAAACTCAGCGAAACTCAAGTCTAGTGCTTCCACATTGACGTGGATAGGCCTTAGGTTCATACCAGAATACGATCAGCATTGCCAGTAGTGGGTTGTGCTCAATATTTATATCTCAAATCCCGAAACAACCAAATAAATCAATTTGATTATTGCTTGCTGGACTTTAGGTGTCCTGGTGTGCCTTGCCAGTGAGAAGACCTGATCGTTCGGGTCCACATCGATTGACAGACATCAGTTGTGGCGATCGGGCAAATCTTGAGCTACAGCCTACGATGGGTGGCGTAATATTCTGTGGTGATAATTTGGCAGTGTCCAGCATGTGCCGCATGGTCTAGTGGTTACACACACGCCAGTGATCCAGGGTTTGTTTCTGGGTCCGGTCAAGGATATGCACTACTGACGAGCTCAAACGAGAGCGAAACTCGAGTCTAGTGCTTCCACATTGACGTGGATACCAGAATACAATCAGCATTGCCAGTAGTGGGTTGTGCTCAATATTTGAATCACCACTCTCTGAGCTTCTTTGGACGGATTTTGGATCAACCCGGCCATTTTCTCAACGGTCAGAAACAGAACCTATGCATCATGGGATGATAAGCACGTGCTCTTTTATTCATTGGTCAGTACTTATCACATGACTATGACATGATCATGATCAACGTACGCAATTATGCGCGGTGCGACACGAACGGATTTCAAATGAACACCCCTTATATATAGCCTCCCCTCTGCCGTGCGTCCACCTTGACGAGGTAGAGGGGCTTGCGCGTTCCAATGACCCCAAGAGCTATGCCGACGGTAGCACTGCTACTGGTAGGGTCACCCATGTCGGACAGGTCAAGGGAGGGGGACCAGACGAAGTGACGCACAAACCTGCTGCCTTGTAGGTAGACTGGGGACAGTCAAAGGCTAGGGAGAGCATCCCGAAAGGTGCTTGTCGAAATCGGATGTACTGAGCCACAAGCTTGACAAAGAAGTGCAACGTTACTTTATCATTTCATAATGCCACAGATGAAAATTAATCGTTATGGTGCTAATCCCGTGAAGTCCCATCAGGCGGTGATAGTGCCGGGCCCCCTGCCTCGAGGGGGTCCACCCATGACTACTGGTGGTCACCTTCCCCTGTGCTGTGGAGTCAAGGCACAGAGGAGTAGGTTAAGAGCTATTGACCAAATACCAAGGACACTCAACATACTACAGTGGAATGCCGAAGGAGTTTATAACAAGAAAGAATCCCTGACACAGCGTCTTCATAAAGATAGAATAGATGTGGCATGCATTCAAGAGACACACCTCAATGCCAATCGCAAATTTTCATTCAGAGGATATCAGGCCACACGTTTCGACCGCGAAGGACATAAAGGAGGAGTTCTAATACTTACACGAAATACAATACCTTGCAGCGAAGTATCTGTGATCTCTGACAACCAAACAGAAATTATAGGTGTTGATATAATGATAAAGGACGTGAAAATAAGAATCTACAATCTGTATAGCCCAGCAGATAAGGACCTTACACTCTCAAACATGAAAATAACTGACACAAACTGCATTATTGTCGGAGACTTTAATAGCCGTTCAGAAAGATGGGGATACCCAGATACTGACAAAAGAGGAGATGAATTGGAGGACTGGGAAATAGACTCAAATCTCCATCTACTCAACAAAGCGGATGACACACCGAGCTTCTACTCCAGAAGATGGCTTACCACTTCTACTCCAGACTTAGCTTTCTGCACAGGAGACATCCTCCACAAAATCGATCGCCATGTGCTGGACCAATTAGCAGGTAGTGACCACAGACCAATCAAGCTTGTAATGAATATGGAGTATGTTCCACAGGAGCAAAAGCCCTTGCCCCGCTGGAATTACAAACGAGCAGATTGGGACAGATTTGCCATACTAACAGACAAATATTGTGAAAACATAAATACACGATATGGCAACATAAAGCAAATGGTGGAAAGTCTAAACAGAGCGATAATACAGGCAGCCACTGAGTCCATTCCTAGAGGAGCGAGGAAAAATTACAAACCATACTGGACTGAAGAACTACAAAGTTTGGAGGACAAAGTTGAAGATGCCAGGAAGACAGCAGAGAGAGAACAAACAATTGAAGCGAATATCTCTCTCAAAGCCATCTCAGCAAAATATAAAAGAACAGTAAATCAAACAACAAGAGATTGTTGGAGGGAAAAAACAGAAAACCTGAATTTTGACAGGGATGGAAACAAACTATGGAAACTAGTGAAAGCCATGAACAATGAAGGACCTAGAAACAAACAAATAACAATTAAACAAGGAAATGCCATTGCTTACAGGAAAAAAGGCTGCAAATGCACTAATGGAACACTATGCAAATGCAAACCACATTGATATTACAACCGAACAGAAGAAAGCAATCAAAGACAAACAGATACATCATAGAAATACAGAGACAGCAGCAGAATATATGATGGCAAATCTAACAATGGAAGAAATGGAACAGGCAATGAATACCCTAAAAAAGAAGAAATCACCAGGAAAGGATGGAATCACAAATGAAATGCTAATAGGACTAGGCAACAAGGCAAAGAAGAAACTACTAGCAGTCCTAAATAACAGCTGGAAGAGAGGAATAGTCCCACAGGCATGGAAGGAAGCTATACTAATACCAGTCCCAAAGAAAGGAAAAGACCTGGAAGAACCAAATGGCTATCGACCTATCAGTCTACTTAGCTGTGTAGGAAAATTAATGGAACGCATTATCAATGGCAGGCTAACATGGCATCTGGAAGAAAACAAACTCTTAACACCACACCAAGCAGGATTCAGAAAGTACAGATCCACTGAAGATCAAATAACCTATATAGCTCAGGAAATAGAGGATGCCTTCCAAGAGAAAAAGCACACACTAGCAGTCTGGATAGATTTAGAAAAAGCATTTGATAAAGTATGGAAGGAAGGACTGAAAGTAAAACTGCAAAACATGCATGTTTGTGGAAAAATGTATAAATGGATCAGCCACTACCTTGAGAACAGAACTGCCAGGACAAAAGTACAAGGACAAACAAGCAAAATGATGCTGCTGGAGCAAGGTGTCCCCCAAGGAGGAGTTCTTTCACCAACATTATTCCTAGCATATATAAATGACATCACAGAAAATTTTCCAGCCAGAGTACACACATCCTCCTTTGCAGATGACCTAGCCATATGGACATCTGAAGAATATATTAGTACAGCTAACAGCAGAATACAGCAAGCCTTATTAGCGCTAGAGGACTGGTCAAAATCATGGCTAGTGAAGATAAGTGAGGAGAAAACAACATGCACAGTGTTCTCCCTCTCAAATAAAACTCAGCAACCTAAGCTGGTATTGAATGGAAAAATATTGCGCCATGAAGAAAATCCAAACTATCTAGGAGTCACCTTTGATCGTCGCCTGACATGGAAGACACAGGTTGAGAAAAATCGAACAAGAGCAAGGCAGAGAATGGCAATCATGAAAAAGCTTGCTGGTACAACGTGGGGAGCAGATGAGAAAGTTCTCAAGAAGTTATATACTGGACGAGTGAGGCCAGTACTGGAATATGGCATTGCAGCTTGGGCAACAGCAGCTAAGTCAAACTTTAACAAAATAAGTAGAGTCCAAAACCAAGGAATGCGAATCATAACTGGAAGCCTGAAGACAATGCCTATTAATGAACTAGAAAAGATCACTTGTTTACAACCAATGCAGGATAGAAGAGATAGCAGAGCCCAACAACAAGCAGAAAAATTTAGAAGATTGACAGACCACCCTATGTACAACAGATTTAATGGTTTTGGAAAGGGAAGACTGAATATTGCTGGATAGGAGATCCATTACGTGGAAAGTCTGAATCAAAAGCTCACTGTGTGGGCTTTCAAAAAAGGTGGAAAAAGTGTCCTAGTGGCACGAAATGGAATATTGCTCGGATAGCAAATCCATTGTGCGGAAAGTCCGAATCGAAAGCTCACTGTGTGGATGTCATCTGCACACTGCATTCTTCTGGTTTCCGGAAGAACAGCCTATGGTGAACGGAAGGCCCAATATACGGAAGTGAGGCTAAGCAGCCATGTGCAGGACGTGACGATTCCTTGGGTGAGCCCAGTACCAGAGCGCTGTGTGTTGGCTCTGCAAGTATGGAAGCCTCCTTGGATGGCGGGGAATGCCCATGGTCTGCCCCTGCCTTCCCTTGAGGGCTGACCAGGATGTCTTTGGCTGTTCTATATGGGCCAGCTAGGATGGGAGATAACACCACAACAGTGAGAGTCAAACGTCCTAAGAAACCCCCGGGAAGGTTAACCTGGTCAACAAATGCCCGCAGAAGTCGGATGTGTCGGCCTAACGGCGCAAGAACGCAGCTCTGCTGTAAACAGGCACAACGCAATCACATCCGAAAAAAAAACTCCGGATGAACGAAGAAGAAGAAGAAGAAAGGGAAGACTGAAGCGTAGCAACTTTGTAGAAACTGCAAAACGAAGGATTAGGGCAGATCCTATACTTAACATATCAACAGTCAAGCCCATACACAATGCACACAACTTCCCAGCTTGGAGACAGCAGCAACTGCCTGAGATGATAGAAAACATTCCTGGTATTGAGAAAAAGAACACTCAGCATGGAACCGAAAGAAGAGAAATAACCCTAAACTACATAAAAGAACATTACCCAAGCAGGAATTGGACCCATGCATATACAGATGGATCAGCCAAAAATTCAATAGAGAATGGAGGAGGAGGAATTCTCCTAAATTTAAAAAATGGAGTGAAAAAAATACATTCAATGGCAACTGGAAAATTTTCAAGTAACTTCAAAGCGGAGGTAGAGGCTTTGAAAACTGCAGCAGAAATGCTCCTGATGGAGGAAAATAAAGAGAAGCAAATAGCTATCTTCACAGATGCAAAGTCAGTTGTCTCAATACTGAAGAGCAATAACAGCACAGAACTAACTGACCTAAGAGCAGCACTCCATGGTCTATGCCAGAAATCCAAAAAAGTTGTAATACAGTGGATCCCATCACATTGCAGTATACCTGGAAACGAAGAGGCTGACAGACTGGCAAAAGAGGGCGGACGACTACCACAGCCTGACATAGACATAACCTATAATGAGGCAAAGAGGTTGATAAAAAGCATTTATAGAACCAAATGGGAATCAGAGCATCCAGGCCATCAGAAGGATGATGCATATTACAAACTCGACCCAAGAGAACAAGTAGCAATCTTCAGACTCCGCACAGGACATAACAGGCTGAAATACCACTTGTTCAATAAACTAAAGATAGGAGATACCGATGAATGTAATTGTAGAACTGGAAAAATGACAGCAAAACATTTGCTGCAGGATTGCCCAATGTATGCAGAACAGAGAAAGATATTTTGGCCCACACCTGCTTCATTTGAGGACAAGTTCTATGGAGATATCAACAAGCTCAAGTTGACCGCAGCTTACTTTAACTGCATACAGGTTGACATTTAAAGGTGCATGAAGACCCAGAGGCATGAAATGGAATATTGCTTGGATAGCAAATCCATTATGTGGAGAGTCAAAATCGAAAGCTTGCTGTGTGGGCTTCATAAAAGGTGGAAAAGTGTTCTAGTGGCACGAAATGGAATATTGCTTGGATAGCAAATCCATTACGTGGAAAGTCGGAATCAAAAGCCCATTGTGTGGGCTTCATTTATTTGGGTGATTCATTCATTGCCTTTTTAAGCTTTACTGCAGTTCACCTCATTCTTGTTTACCATTGTCCGCTCCCTCGAACTGCTACTATATATTTCACGTTTCGTCTTCGTTGTCGGTAAGATTGTTGTCGATTTGTAGTCCATTCTGTGCGCGCGTGTCAGTGTGTTTTCTAAGCGGCGTGCTACCCTTACCGCCCCACACACGTGTTGTTTTTCCCCCCGCTAGGCTACAACACCTTACTTTTGCACACCAGCCCTTCATCCCCACGTCCGTTAAATCTCCACCGCTATGCCTCCCACTCATCCACCTCAGTTATTTCAACAATTGAGATTATATGTCATTTTCTGCTTTAGTCTCTTACCAACAGATATCAAAATCACAGCCACCGACTTGGCTCTTAACATCTACAAAAAGACCCGCACCACATGCCATTTTAATTTCCTCAAGAACTGCCTACGGCTTCATATCACCCCACGTGGCTTCATCTCTAGATTTCACCCATCGGCCGGCACTCTCGATGACAGTTGTAGTAGACGTCTATCTAAAGTTGAGTTTAAATGTGCTACTCTTCGCATGCGATGCATTGCCGACAACCACGCGCGACAACTGTCTGACTTCAGCTCGAATATAACTATCCTCGATCAGCGTCTAAGACAACTTACCTCGAGTAATTATTTCTTGTATTGTGTTATACGGTGTATCATCAATAGCACTAACCACCATCTATACAAGTGTCTTTCCGCGGCCAAAAACGCCAAGCTAGCCAAACTCCGTGCCCCTACCTCCACTCCCTCCTCGCCCCCTCTCCCACCCCAACTTACCACTGGCTCCGATAACCTAGTTGTGTGCATACCTCCCGACCTTCCACTATCGGCATCTGAGAAATCGGTCCTCAGCAAAGGACTCAGGTTCATACCGCTACGTCCCTGTGGTGATAGATACGCATTACTGCAGGACGTTCATCGGTTCCATCGCACTCTCAGGCTACAATATCACTTCAGAAATCAACCTCATAACGATAACTCTTCGGATCCTACCGACCATTTCTCTCACCTCTCCAAACGCAGGTCTGCTTGGGTTCCCAATCCAGGGGCATCTAAGGCCCTCGATTTATACATCGACAAAACACTTTACGACATCCAAAAACTCAAATTTAAGCCACTACGGTATTCCAACCTCACCGCGGATGAACAACGGGCACTTACACAGTTGAAACGTCGTGATGACATAGTTATCAAACCTGCCGATAAGGGAGGGGCGCTAGTGGTTTGGAGGAAAGACTTATATATACAGGAAGGCACCAAGCAACTGAGTGATGCCACCTTCTACAGACCAAGGATACAAGATGGGACAGTCAGAAACAACACCCAGGTCAAAAGCGTGACTAACGCCATTATCCAGCAAGGTCTTTTACCCAGCTCCGCCACCTCGTTGATCATCCGCGATAGCTGCTTGGGCAAACCCGCCTTTAATATGCTGCCTAAGACACACAAACCTGGTAACCCAGGCAGACCTATCGTCTCGGCCTGCTCTTGCCCTACAGAACGGATTTCAGAGTTTCTAGACAGCATGTTTCAGCCGTTGGTTGCCAGCCTCCCTTCGTATATCAAAGACACCAACCACGCTATCTCCATCTTCAATTCCATCAGTTTCACTAACCCTTCTCAGTATCACATCTTCACTTTAGATGTGACTTCACTCTACACTTCCATTCCTCACTCTGACGGCCTTAAAGCCTTAGAATTTTTCATGGAGAAAAGGCTTAATCCCTCGATAGCCACTGGACCATTACTGCGTCTTGCGGAGTTAGTCCTCAACCTCAACTCGTTTGAGTTCAATGGGGACTACTTCGACCAGATCAGCGGTGTGGCCATGGGTACTAAGATGGGTCCCAGTTATGCCTGCCTCTTCATGGGCTATCTGGAGCACCAGGTATGGAATCAGTACACCGGTAGGCTCCCGGAGCTCTACAGGAGGTACATTGACGACTGCTTTGGTGTCTCGGACATGCCCTTGCCTGACCTACAGAACTTCATTGCCTTTTTTTCAGACTTCCATCCCAGCATCAAACTTACCTCCACCATTTCTTCGTCGGCTGTCAATTTCTTAGACCTCACAGTCTCTTTAGGTTCCGCTGGTCTATGCACGACGGTTTATTATAAACCAACTGACTCGCACTCATTCCTTCTCTATACCTCCTCCCACCCTCCCTCGTGCAAACGTTCTATTCCTTTCTCCCAACTGTTACGTCTCCGACGACTTTGTCAGGATAACGACGACTTCCATCAAAAAGCCCACGAGATGCTTGATTTCTTTCGCCTTCGTGGCTATCCTGATAATGTTCTATCTACAGCTCTCCACCGCTGCCAATCTATCAGTCGCACTGAGGCTCTCTCCTCCAGGCCGAAACCACGAAACAATAGACCTGTCCTCTCACTTACTTATCATCCCCACAATATTGCTGCCAAGAATATCCTTTTTAAACATCTATCCATTCTCCGGGCGGAATCGACCACTCGTGATGTCTTCTCAGAGGCTCCTCTAGTGGCATATAAGCGGGATCGTAACCTCAAAGATGTGCTGGTCCATAGCAGGCTACCCCAACCTCACCAGTCTCTTCCTGGCATGGTGGCGTGTCTTCGATCGGTTTGCAAGACCTGTCCATACGTACTTCAAACCCAGAGTCTGACATTCCCTAAGACGACCTTCCACATCCGTGAGGGTTTCTCATGCATCAGTCGCAACGTCATCTATGCGATTACCTGCACACGTTGCGACATGAGATATGTCGGGGAGACAGGATTACGTCTTGGGGACAGATTTCGACAACATCTTTCTGACATCACCAGCGGCGCCCAGAAACCAGTATCCATACATTTCAACAGTCCTGACCACCATGGCGTAGCCGACATACAGGTCACGGCCATCAAATCATGCGCATCCCACGAACGGGATCGGAAGACATTGGAACACCGTCTCATCTTCCAGTTGGGCACACTCTCCCCTCACGGCCTTAATGTCCAACACAGCTTCATTTAACTTCCCACCCCACCCCTCCCACCCCTAGCTTACAGTCCACCATCTGGGTACGTGCAGATCCTTTGTATGACATCACAGTCAACTCTCTTGGCGGATTTACGTTCGGTGTTTTGCCATCATTTTCTGAACGACCGCCACTCATGCCTCTCTGTGTGTACTAACACTATATAGGATTCTGCAGCTGTGTTTCGAGCGCTTAACGATAATTGCTAATTGTCATCTGCGTCCGTGGATCTTTGCCGGTCTCTAATTTCACTTTTCCGCACACATGGGCGCGTCTCCACCCCACTCCCTTCCCGCTTGACCTTTGACCCGTGTACCATACATCCGGTCTATTGATCCACTGGCGCCCTACGTGTGTCAGACCTTCCAAGCTAGGACACAGTATTCAGATGAGTACATTTTATTTTAATTAGTTTAATAGTTTAATATTGTCATAGTGTGTTTCATGTAGTTTTGTGTTGGTTTGTATTTGTTTGTCCTGTGCTGACGAAGGCTTTGGCCGCAACGTCCAATTTGTCTCTTGTAGTCGTGTTTTAGTAAAGCTCACAATCTACTTCTCGTTTATTTGGGTGATTCATTCATTGCCTTCATAAAAGGTGGAAAAGTGTCCTAGTGGCATGAAATGGAATATTGCTTGGATAGCAAATCCATTACGTAGAAAGTCCTAATCAAAAGCCCACTGTGTGGACTTCATAAAAGGTGGGAAAGTGTCCTAGTGGCACGAAATGGAATATTGCTTGGATAGCAAATCCATTACATGGAAAGTCCGAATCGAAAGCTCACTGTGTGGATGTCATCTGCAGACTGCATACTTCTGGTTTCCGGAAGAACAGGCTATGGTGAACGGAAGGCCCAATATACGGAAGTGAGGCTAAGCAGCCATGTGCAGGACGTGACGATTCCTTGGGTGAGCCCAGTACCAGAGCGCTATGTATCTGCTCTGCAAGTATGGAAGCCTCCTTGGATGGCGGGGAATGCCCATGGTCTGCCCCTGCCTTCCCTTGAGGGCTGACCAGGATCTTTGGCTGTTCTATATGGACCAGCTGGGATGGGGGATAACACCACAACAGTGAGAGTCAAACGTCCTAAGAAACCCCCGGGAAGGTTAACCCGGTCAACAAATGCCCGCAGAAGTCGGATGTGTCGGCCTAACGGCGCAAGAACGCAGCTCTACTGTAAACAGGCACAACGCAATCACATCCGGAAAAAAAAAACTCCGGATGAACGAAGAAGAAGAAGAAGAAGATATATAGCCTATAAACATGCTCAATGAGATCAATCAGTTGTATAGCCTGGAATATATTATTATATATGGCCTGTAAACATGTTCAATGAGACCAATCAATCGTATAGCCTGGTAATATATTATTATAAATAGGCTATAAACATGTTCAATGAGATAAATCAACAAGAACGGGAAATGCAGTTGGTCATCTTTACAACAACACAATCACAAGTGATAGAATGGATATTGCGGCTAGAAATCAATCATCAGCACACAAAAACAAGAACACAACCATGAGACAAACCTGGTCTCTAGGGCCAGACGTGGATGCCTTAAGTTCAGATCTACTCGGCTGCCACTTAATTTAAAACTGAAATAATGACAACACATTCACAGGAACATCCATCATCCAATCATCTTAACATTTAATCAACATCTAACATCCAAATGTAGAGAACAGGACCAACCTTTAAGACGTGCTCCAACTCATCAGATTCAAAACTGCAAGTGTTTGCTATCTCCCCCAGCTGCAGGCCCTGACAAACGAACGAGTGATCACAAATATTACCTGTTATAGGAATATACCTGGGCAACCAATATATCTGACACAGAAATATACATTTAGAATCAATATATCTGACACAGAAATATACACTTAAAATCAATACATCTGCACAGAAATATACACTTAAAATCAATACATCTGAACAGAAATATACACTTAAAATCAATACATCTGACACAGAAATATACATTGGCAACCAATATATCTGACACAGAAATATACATTTTGAATCATTAAATCTGACACAGAAATGTACGCTTAGGACAATATATCTGACACAAAAATATGCACATAGAATCAATATATGTGACAGAGAAATATACATTGCCAACCAATATATCTGACACAGAAATATACATTCTCATCTCATCTCATCTCATCATGTTCCTCTTGTACCGTGCGGTGTCGAGGTGAAGTATAAACAGTAGGTGCATGCCCGCTTATGGGCTTCATGTATCGATATTCCCATGGACTCTGTTATTCCCTGCGTCCATCGTTTACGTGGTCGGCCTCTTCCTCTGCTTCCCTCTAGTCTGTACATCATTGCTTGTTGTGGTATACTGTTAATTGGTAACCTACTTGCATGGCCAAACCATTTGACTTGCTGCCTTCTAATAAAATCTAGTGCTATAACCCCTACTTTAGTCCTGATGTCTTCATTTCTGATCTTATCTCTTCTTGATACATTGAGTATTCTTCTCAGGAATCTCATTTCTGTTGTGATTTTTCTTTTCTCTTTTTCTGTCATTGTCCAGGTTTGGCATTGGTAACATAGAGTTGGTAGGAAGATTGTGTTGTAAAGTGCTTTCTTAGTAGTTATTGATACATGTTTGTTCTTTAGTATTGGTGCCATTTGTCCAGTGAGTTGGTTTGCCTTATTGCATCTATTTTCGATCTCGTCTTCTGATTTGCCATTTGATGATATTATACTTCCTAGGTACTTGAAACTCTTTACTTGTTTCAAGGGATGTTCGTTTAGGTGAATCGTTGTTGCTTTTTCTTCTTTAGTTACAGTCATTACCTCTGTTTTGCTTGTGCTAATTTTCATGTTATGTTCCCTACACATTTCGTTTAGACTATTCATGTGGTCTTATAATTCAGCTTATGATTTTGCTATTAGTGCTTGGTTGTCGGCAAACAGGAGTTCTCTAATGGTTAGATTTGCAGGTGGTTCTTATTCCGTGTTTTCGTCATGCAGTGTTCCTGCGGTCTCTGTTTGGCTGGTTTCTTTACATATGTTGTCTGTATATGTTATGAACAAGAGAGGGTACAGGACACAACCTCGTCGTACTCCAGATCTTATGGCGAAGGGTTCTGAGTATCCTCCAGTTGCTCTCACTATGCATTCACTGTTGTTGTATAAGCTTCTACATAGGTTTCTTAGATGTGTACTCACTCCATATTGTTTAAGGATTTCCCACAGCTTGTTTCTATCTACTCTATCAAATGCCTTTTCTTGGTCAACAAAAGCTAAGTAGAATGTTTCATTGAATTCGATTGATTTTTCTATAAGTTGCCTAAGAGCAAAAATGGCATCTGTGCATCCTTTGTTTTTCCTAAATCCAAGTTGTGTTTCGCTTAGCTGGGGTTCTATAGTAGTTCGTAATCTTTTCTCAAGAATTTTGCAAAATATTTTCCCAGTATGACTCAACAGTGAAATGCCTCTGTATTGTGTGCAGTCTCTTTTGCTGCCTTTGTTTTTCCAAATTTGGATAATTATGGCGTTCCCCCAGCCTCGAGATGTCTGTTATTCTACCCAAACATGGTTGAATAGTCTATGTAGCCATGCTGTTCCTACTTCTTTTGCTGGTATTTCATCTTGTCTTGGTAATTTGTTCAATGGGGCTAATCTGACTGGCTTCTATAAATTCTTCTTTCAGTATGTCTGGTTCTACAGAAATATACATTTAGAATCAATATATGTGGCACAGAAATATACATTTAGAATCATTATATCTGACACAGAAATATATGCTTAGGACAATATATCTGACACAATAATATACACATAGAATCAGTGTATGTGACATAGAAATATACATATAGAACCAATATATCTGACACAGAAATGCACATTGACAACCAATATATCTCACACAGAAATATAAACATAAAATCAATATATCTGACACAGAAATGTACATTTAGAATCAATATCCCCTCTGCCGTGCATCCACCTTGACGAGGTAGAGGGGCTTGCGCGTTCCAATGACCCCAAGAGCTATGCCGACGGTAGCACTGCTACTGGTAGGGTCACCCATGTCGGACAGGTCAAGGGAGAGGGACCAGACGAAGTGACGCACAAACCTGCTGCCTTGTAGGTAGACTGGGGACAGTCAAAGGCTAGGGAAAGCATCCCGAAAAGTGCTTGTCGAAATCGGATGTACTGAGCCACAAGCTTGACAAAGAAGTGCAACGTAACTTTATCATTTCATGATGCCACAGATGAAAATTAATCGTTATGGTGCTAATCCCGTGAAGTCCCATCAGGCGGTGATAGTGCCGGGCCCCCTGCCTCGAGGGGGTCCACCCATGACTACTGGTGGTCACCTTCCCCTGTGCTGTGGAGTCAAGGCACAGAGGAGTAGGTTAAGAGCTATTGACCAAATACCAAGGACACTCAACATACTACAGTGGAATGCCGAAGGAGTTTATAACAAGAAAGAATCCCTGACACAGCATCTTCATAAAGATAGAATAGATGTGGCATGCATTCAAGAGACACACCTCAATGCCAATCGCAAATTTTCAGTCAGAGGATATCAGGCCACACGTTTCGACCGCGAAGGACATAAAGGAGGAGTTCTAATACTTACACGAAATACAATACCTTGCAGCGAAGTATCTGTGATCTCTGACAACCAAACAGAAATTATAGGTGTTGATATAATGATAAAGGACGTGAAAATAAGAATCTACAATCTGTATAGCCCAGCAGATAAGGACCTTACACTCTCAAACATGAAAATAACTGACACAAACTGCATTATTGTCGGAGACTTTAATAGCCGTTCAGAAAGATGGGGATACCCAGATACTGACAAAAGAGGAGATGAATTGGAGGACTGGGAAATAGACTCAAATCTCCATCTACTCAACAAAGCGGATGACACACCGAGCTTCTACTCCAGAAGATGGCTTACCACTTCTACTCCAGACTTAGCTTTCTGCACAGGAGACATCCTCCACAAAATCGATCGCCATGTGC
The DNA here is from genome assembly GCA_014155875.1 of Cepaea nemoralis. NCBI lineage: Eukaryota > Metazoa > Mollusca > Gastropoda > Stylommatophora > Helicidae > Cepaea > Cepaea nemoralis. Next base: position 45,755 of record JACEFZ010009643.1, on the reverse strand, counting down.
TGGACCAACTAGCAGGTAGTGACCACAGACCAATCAAGCTTGTAATGAATATGGAGTATGTTCCACAGGAGCAAAAGCCCTTGCCCCGCTGGAATTACAAACGAGCAGATTGGGACAGATTTGCCATACTAACAGACAAATATTGTGAAAACATAAATACACGATATGGCAACATAAAGCAAATGGTGGAAAGTCTAAACAGAGCGATAATACAGGCAGCCACTGAGTCCATTCCTAGAGGAGCGAGGAAAAATTACAAACCATACTGGACTGAAGAACTACAAAGTTTGGAGGACAAAGTTGAAGATGCCAGGAAGACAGCAGAGAGAGAACAAACAATTGAAGCGAATATCTCTCTCAAAGCCATCTCAGCAAAATATAAAAGAACAGTAAATCAAACAACAAGAGATTGTTGGAGGGAAAAAACAGAAAACCTGAATTTTGACAGGGATGGAAACAAACTATGGAAACTAGTGAAAGCCATGAACAATGAAGGACTTAGAAACAAACAAATAACAATTAAACAAGGAAATGCCTTGCTTACAGGAAAAAAGGCTGCAAATGCACTAATGGAACACTATGCAAATGCAAACCACATTGATATTACAACCGAACAGAAGAAAGCAATCAAAGACAAACAGATACATCATAGAAATACAGAGACAGCAGCAGAATATATGATGGCAAATCTAACAATGGAAGAAATGGAACAGGCAATGAATACCCTAAAAAAAAAGAAATCACCAGGAAAGGATGGAATCACAAATGAAATGCTAATAGGACTAGGCAACAAGGCAAAAAAGAAACTACTAGCAGTCCTAAATAACAGCTGGAAGAGAGGAATAGTCCCACAGGCATGGAAGGAAGCTATACTAATACCAGTCCCAAAGAAAGGAAAAGACCTGGAAGAACCAAATGGCTATCGACCTATCAGTCTACTTAGCTGTGTAGGAAAATTAATGGAACGCATTATCAATGGCAGGCTAACATGGCATCTGGAAGAAAACAAACTCTTAACACCACACCAAGCAGGATTCAGAAAGTACAGATCCACTGAAGATCAAATAACATATATAGCTCAGGAAATAGAGGATGCCTTCCAAGAGAAAAAGCACACACTAGCAGTCTGGATAGATTTAGAAAAAGCATTTGATAAAGTATGGAAGGAAGGACTGAAAGTAAAACTGCAAAACATGCATGTTTGTGGAAAAATGTATAAATGGATCAGCCACTACCTTGAGAACAGAACTGCCAGGACAAAAGTACAAGGACAAACAAGCAAAATGATGCTGCTGGAGCAAGGTGTCCCCCAAGGAGGAGTTCTTTCACCAACATTATTCCTAGCATATATAAATGACATCACAGAAAATTTTCCAGCCAGAGTACACACATCCTCCTTTGCAGATGACCTAGCCATATGGACATCTGAAGAATATATTAGTACAGCTAACAGCAGAATACAGCAAGCCTTATTAGCGCTAGAGGACTGGTCAAAATCATGGCTAGTGAAGATAAGTGAGGAGAAAACAACATGCACAGTGTTCTCCCTCTCAAATAAAACTCAGCAACCTAAGCTGGTATTGAATGGAAAAATATTGCGCCATGAAGAAAATCCAAACTATCTAGGAGTCACCTTTGATCGTCGCCTGACATGGAAGACACAGGTTGAGAAAAATCGAACAAGAGCAAGGCAGAGAATGGCAATCATGAAAAAGCTTGCTGGTACAACGTGGGGAGCAGATGAGAAAGTTCTCAAGAAGTTATATACTGGACGGGTGAGGCCAGTACTGGAATATGGCATTGCAGCTTGGGCAACAGCAGCTAAGTCAAACTTTAACAAAATAAGTAGAGTCCAAAACCAAGGAATGCGAATCATAACTGGAAGCCTGAAGACAACGCCTATTAATGAACTAGAAAAGATCACTTGTTTACAACCAATGCAGGATAGAAGAGATAGCAGAGCCCAGCAACAAGCAGAAAAATTTAGAAGATTGACAGACCACCCTATGTACAACAGATTTAATGGTTTTGGAAAGGGAAGACTGAAGCGTAGCAACTTTGTAGAAACTGCAAAACGAAGGATTAGGGCAGATCCTATACTTAACATATCAACAGTCAAGCCCATACACAATGCACACAAGTTCCCAGCTTGGAGACAGCAGCAACTGCCTGAGATGATAGAAAACATTCCTGGTATTGAGAAAAAGAACACTCAGCATGAAACCGAAAGAAGAGAAATAACCCTAAACTATATAAAAGAACATTACCCAAGCAGGAATTGGACCCATGCATATACAGATGGATCAGCCAAAAATTCAATAGAGAATGGAGGAGGAGGAATTCTCCTAAATTTAAAAAATGGAGTGAAAAAAACACATTCAATGGCAACTGGAAAATTTTCAAGTAACTTCAAAGCGGAGGTAGAGGCTTTGAAAACTGCAGCAGAAATGCTCCTGATGGAGGAAAATAAAGAGAAGCAAATAGCTATCTTCACAGATGCAAAGTCAGTTGTCTCAATACTGAAGAGCAATAACAGCGCAGAACTAACTGACCTAAGAGCAGCACTCCATGGTCTATGCCAGAAATCCAAAAAAGTTGTAATACAGTGGATCCCATCACATTGCAGTATACCTGGAAACGAAGAGGCTGACAGACTGGCAAAAGAGGGCGGACGACTACCACAGCCTGACATAGACATAACCTATAATGAGGCAAAGAGGTTGATAAAAAGCACTTATAGAACCAAATGGGAATCAGAGCATCCAGGCCATCAGAAGGATGATGCATATTACAAACTCGACCGAAGAGAACAAGTAGCAATCTTCAGACTGCGCACAGGACATAACAGGCTGAAATACCACTTGTTCAATAAACTAAAGATAGGAGATACCGATGAATGTAATTGTAGAACTGGAAAAATGACAGCAAAACATTTGCTGCAGGATTGCCCAACGTATGCAGAACAGAGAAAGATATTTTGGCCCACACCTGCTTCATTTGAGGACAAGCTCTATGGAGATATCAACAAGCTAAAGTTGACCGCAGCTTACTTTAACTGCATACAGGTTGACATTTAAAGGTGCATGAAGACCCAGAGGCATGAAATGGAATATTGCTTGGATAGCAAATCCATTATGTGGAAAGTCCAAATCGAAAGCTTGCTGTGTGGGCTTCATAAAAGGTGGAAAAGTGTTCTAGTGGCACGAAATGGAATATTGCTTGGATAGCAAATCCATTACGTGGAAAGTCCGAATCAAAAGCCCATTGTGTGGGCTTCATAAAAGGTGGAAAAGTGTCCTAGTGGCATGAAATGGAATATTGCTTGGATAGCAAATCCATTACGTGGAAAGTCCTAATCAAAAGCCCACTGTGTGGACTTCATAAAAGGTGGAAAAGTGTCCTAGTGGCACGAAATGGAATATTGCTTGGATAGCAAATCCATTACATGGAAAGTCCGAATCGAAAGCTCACTGTGTGGATGTCATCTGCAGACTAGAACAGCCTATGGTGAACGGAAGGCCCAATATACGGAAGTGAGGCTAAGCAGCCATGTGCAGGACGTGACGATTCCTTGGGTGAGCCCAGTACCAGAGCGCTATGTATCGGCTCTGCAAGTATGGAAGCCTCCTTGGATGGCGGGGAATGCCCATGGTCTGCCCCTGCCTTCCCTTGAGGGCTGACCAGGATCTTTGGCTGTTCTATATGGACCAGCTGGGATGGGGGATAACACCACAACAGTGAGAGTCAAACGTCCTAAGAAACCCCCGGGAAGGTTAACCCGGACAACAAATGCCCGCAGAAGTCGGATGTGTCGGCCTAACGGCGCAAGAACGCAGCTCTGCTGTAAACAGGCACAACGCAATCACATCCGAAAAAAAAACTCCGGATGAACGAAGAAGAAGAAGAAGAAGAATCAATATATGTGACACAGAAATATAGATCTAGAACCATTATATCTGACACAGAAATAATGAAATATACACATTGGACAACAGTTCTCTTACTCTATGGGGAACTAAACGACAAAATAGGAGGAAACACCAAAAGTATTCAAGTGAACCAGGCAACTCACCTTTTTACTGATGTCTGCGAGCAACTTCTTACAGGTCTGTATATCTGGGTTACACATGCGACCGATACATTCCAGACAGCCGGCATATGTCTGCAGGGTGGGCGTCAGTCTTTGCTGTTTGATCAGCAGGAACAAGGATTTGATGGTCTTCAAGTCTTTCTGTGTGAGTATACCAGAATGTCATCACTCACAAACACACCAACTTAACCTTTGAACTATGTTTCCCCCGACCTTGACATACCCTGTATCAGAGCACTTCAATGGACAAGCTCAAATCTGCCATCATCTTACCCCCACATGTCAACACGCAGCATTACCAGGAATGGAATATGGACCACACATGTCAAATAACCAGGACTTGTGAAGGACATACATGTCACTTAACCATGACTTGTGGAGGACATACATGTCACTTAACCAGGGCTTGTGGGGAACACTTATATCACTTAACCAGGGCTTGTGGGGGACATACAAGTCACATAACCAGGACTTGTGGTAGACATATATGTCACTTAACCAGGGCTTGTGGGGAACACACATGTCACATAACCAGGGCTTGTGGGGAACATGCTTGCCACATAACCAGGACTTATGGAGGATATATAACATCATCATCATCAAAAGTGACTTGCCAGCTGGCATGGGTGATCATGCTTCTCCACATCTTGCCATCTCCAACATAATGTACCAATCGTGTGCCAACATGTTTCCATGCCATGGTAAACATCCATCAAAGATCCGTAAATGTGTTCTGTTGTCACATGTAGATTTCCCCTTCTCACCATGTGGCCAAGACATGTCAACTGCCCATGTGTTATGTCTGTGATCAGTTGACTGTACAAACACACACAAGTAAAGGGCCCTGTGATCAGTTGACTGTACAAACACACACAAGTAAAGGGCCCTGTGATCAGTTGACTGTACAAACCACACACAAGGGCCCTATGATCAGTTGACGGTATAAACACACACAAGTAAAGGGCCCTGTGATCAGTTGACTGTACAAACACACACAAGTAAAGGGCCCTGTGATCAGTTGACTGTACAAACACACACAAGTAAAGGGCCCTGTGATCAGTTGACTGTACAAACACACACAAGTAAAGGGCCATGTGATCAGTTGACTGTACAAACCTCACAAGTAAAGGGCCCTGTGATCAGTTGACATTACAAACCACACACAAGTAAAGGGCCCTATGATCAGTTGACTGTACAAACCACACACAAGTAAAGGGCCCTGTGATCAGTTGGCTTTACAAAGGTACACAGTAAAGGGCCCTTTGAAACATCTGGAGGCACCCAGCGTACCTGGTGAGACTCCCATTACAACAGAGCAACTGGCACTGGGTCTGTGATGTGGTCAGTCCCAGGTCGGTCACCTTTACTTCCCCAGACATGTCCTGGTGCCCACTTTATGCTGGCTCAACCTGGGAGACAAGCTACATTTATTTAATTAAGGTGATGCTGATTCGAACCCTTGACAATTGGGCCAGCAGGCAAGTATCTAGCCACTACGCTATCACAGCTCCATAACACGTATTTTTTTTTCAATCATTCAGATGAGCCATGTTGGTTGTCCAGTAAGTCAAGAAACACAACACAAGCTGAACAATACCCAGACTGGTGAGATGTTTATAACAAACCTTTTTGGCCAGTGCATGGATTAATCTGTTAAAAATATCCATGGAGCCAAGCCTGTGTTTGGATGCCTGGTACTGCAGGTTTCTCACGGCGACCATCTCCTGCAAGAATAATCAACGCCTGGTTACACACACGCACAAACATCAGCAGGTCTCTGTGGTCTCTCTCTCTCACACACACCCACCCCACACACACACACACACCAGCAGGTGTCTGCAGTCACACACACAACACTGACACAATCACCGATGTGGAGCTCATGGAGAGGTCTAGACAAATACCAGTGAACCAAGAGGTGGGGAAAAGACTTTTGGTGACCCCCAACAATTTAGATGCCTGGGTCTCAAATAAATTGCACACTGCATTGGGTAGGACATACACTGCAATGGGTAGGACGTACACTGCAATGGTTAGGACACACACTGAGGAAACCTGAGATAGTGTCACTAGAAAGGCCCTTGTCTGGAATCTACAGGGCAGGGGAGGGGAGGGCAAATCTGGAAACAAGTGGAGAAGAGAAGACGACACAGAAATGATTAACATGAGGAGGACATGGACGGAGCGGCATGGGATGGCTCAGGATAGGAAGGCTTGGAACAAGTCGGTTGAAGACCTATACCCAAATAAGGGATACAGGATGAAAGAAGAAGTAGTTTGCCATTGCCTTCTGAATGGCTAATGCTAAAATCATCTAAATCAACACAAAGCGATCCACTCCTAAATCGCCTGCGGCTGATAACCCTCGACCCAGTGTGTCGGGGAATTGTGATACTGCATTCACTAAACCATAATTCACAGATGCCAACCTACCAATAACACACTGGCATGCCTGGCCATCTTGACAGATGACAGTTTATAAAATGGAGGTATAGCTAAAGACCGTAATTCATGGCGTACATCATTACATAAGGGTGCAGTCACTTGTGAAGCAACCAGGACTGCAAGATCTGTGAAGAAAAGGCTGGACAGAAAAACCACTGCAGGAGATCCTCCTCCTGGAACGTCAAGCATTCTTTGCCCGCATTGTCAAAGAACATTTCGAGCCAAAATAGGCCTTATCAGCCATCTTAGAACTCACGGCTCCATACTTTAAACCCCACTGGATGAAATGAATGGTCATCATCATTCTTGATGGACAAACAACAAATGCTGTGTATATACTGAGAACCGTAATTGAACGTTCTATAGAAGTAAACAAAGATCTACACCTTTGCTATTGACTACACAAAGGCTTTCGATAAAGTGAGACTTGTCGACATGATAAGGATGCTTGAAGATCTACAAATTGATGGAAAAGACCTTAGACTTGTAAGAAACATATATTGGAAACAAGCTGCCATAAGAGTTGATAATGAAGTAGGCCAATATCAGCCTATTAAGAGAGGTGTGAGACAGGGATGTGTAATGTCTCCAGATCTGTTTTCCCTGTACAGTGAAAGTATTTTCAGAAATATTGAAGATATGGAAGGAATCAACATTGGGGGACGATGCATCAATAACATTAGATATGCAGATGATACAGTCTTGATTGCAGACAATGAACAGGACCTGCAACATTTAGTAGATGCGGTTGTTACACACAGTGAACAACTAGGGTTAGAATTAAATTGTAAAAAGACACAGATTATGGTCGTCACTAGGAAGAACGAAATACCACAATGTAATATACAAGTAAATGGGAATATTCTTCAACAAGTGAATAGGTACAATTATCTCGGAAAAGTAATAACATCTCACGGGAGATGCCTTGAAGAGATTAGAACAAGAATTGCCATTGCAAAGGTAGCCTTTTGCAAGATGAAAAACATACTGACCAATAAAAAGATGTCAATTGAAACGAGAAAAAGAGTGTTGAGGTGCTACATAGAACCTGTACTTTTATATGGATGTGAAGCTTGGACAATGAGCAGTCAAACTGAAAAACATCTGATGGCTGTAGAAATGTGGTTTCTGAGGAAAATGCAAAGAATACCATGGACAGCCAGAAAGACCAATGAACAAGTCCTTCAAGAAACAAATGAAGATTGTAAACTGATTAGAGACATTAGACGTAGACAGTCAAAATTTTTTGGGCATGTTATGAGAAGAAATGAATTGGAGAACTTGGTGACAACTGACAAGATCGAAGGGAACAGACCAAGGGAAAGACCTAGAAGCAAATACCTGGATAGCTTGGCCTCATGGCATGGTTGAGACAGAAACATGGAGCTGATCCACGACTCTGGTGATCGAGTGAGATAGCAAAACATGACCGCCCACGCTTACCGGCATGGCACATGATGGATGGATGGCAAACTACTGAACATAAACTTGTCCAGTATTCACAAACAACCAAGAAATGCTTGGGCTTGACTGCTATGTCACTGGAAAGGATATACAACTAACTTTCTTTCTTTCTCTAAAGAAAGAACCTGAAGAAACAGCTGATGCTGGCCAAGTGACCATCAAAGTCAAAAATGACAACTACCAACAAAAAGTGATAAAAAGAGAGACACAAATCAACAATGAAGAGATAGGTGGCAACTTACACTTCCTGTGAAGCAGCTGACATCTACAAAGGATTTCTCGGTCAGCTCGTGAAGCTCCCTGAATACATTCATGTGCTCCAGCTTCTGTTTAGAATCCCTCTCTGCTTCCACAGAACTTGACTTCCGTTTGGTCTTCTTATCTACAGATTTTCCGTCGATTTTCTGGTCACTTTTTGCCAGTTTTTTGCTGCGTTTGGATTGTTTTTTAGCTTGCTTCTCTCCTTTATTGAGAATGTTGACATCGGAAACATAATCGTTTAACTCAAAGGCATCATCGAAGTCTCTCAGATGATTCATCATGGCACTGCTGACATCATGTGACAGACCTATACCTCCAGAGATATTGTGCAATAAACGGTCGTTAAAAGGAGTCTGCATCTCAAAATCAACTTCCTCGTCCGGATCACTGACCAGAGTTCGGTGGTAAGGATCCCAGGTCTGGTAGGGAACACCAGGCACTGGATGGTCAGCTCTGAAAGACTCCATATCATCCTCAAGACTTCTGTGAGAGCTCATGGTTGTCTTCTGATCCAGGCACTGAACTCTTGGTTAAGTCTGTTCCAGCTTGAATGATTTTACTGGCCGATACATTCTCTAGCGAAGGACCAGATGTATCTTTCACAGCTGCAGCATCCGGTTCTTCTTGTGCTACATCATCCCAGGCAGCATGCACCAACGGCTTGCTGCTGGATGTATACCTGGCTATTGTAGCTTCTAGTTCCGACCTGAATTTGTTCAGACTGGATTGGAAATCTATAGGCTTAGGCCTGTTCGGAATAGTCTTTGAATGTTTTGCTGCAGGGCCGAAAATGTCTGATAATGAAATTTGCAAGTATCTATCATTCTCTGAAGCTGATGTGCTGGGTACCATCAATGGAAATAGTTTTCCCCTTCCTTCCATACCCGTAGCTTTGTCTAGGGATACTTTGTGTATGAATATTTCCACTCAAATTATCATTATGCACACGACCTAACACTGGGAAATCTGGTTTTGTCCTATCACCAATGACATCCCTTGTCTGAGAATTTGTCTGCGACTGTTTCTGTAAATGTGCCTCCAACGTTTCAGCAACATAATCGCTCCAATTTCTGAAACCAAAGGGATGCAACTCTAAACCATCAACCGATTCTATAGAAGACAGTGATCTCTCACTATCAGCGCCAGGCAGGAAGCTGGTGAATACATGAGTTGTAACCACGCCTCTCTGGGCTTCATACAATGACTTGTTCTTCACCAAGGCAATGGCACGTTTGGTCAACACTGGAAACAGACAAGACAACAGATATTCTTTATTTCTATCTATACCACAACACACATTAAACATAATTTCCATCAATATCACATCAGATATTCATCAATTCCTTCAATATCACATCACACATTCATTACTTCCATCAACATCACTTCACACATTCATCATTCCCATTAATATCAAAAAACATGTTCATCATTTCCATCTATATCACATCACGCATTCATCATTTCCAATAATATCATATCACATATTCATCACTTCCATCAATATCACATCACACATTCATAAATTCAATCAATCATCACATCACACATTCATAAATTCAATCAATATCACATCACACATTCATAAATTCAATCAATATCACAACACACATTCAAAAATTCAATCAATATCACATAAAACACTCATCAATATTACATCACACACTCATCACTTCCATCAATATCACATCACATATTCATCACTTCCATCAATATCACATCACACATTCTCACTTCCACCAATATCACATCATACAGTGCCCATACTACAAGATCAGACAGAAAGCTGTGTATATAAAGTCACTCACACCAATATCACATCACACAGTGCCCATACTACAAGATCAGACATAAAGTCACTCACACCAATATTACATCACACAGTGCCCATACTACACCATACAGAAAGCCGTGTATATAAAGTCACTCACACCCATATCACATCATACAGTGCCCATACTACAAGATCAGACAGAAAGCTGTGTATATAAAGTCACTCACACCCATATCACATCATACAGTGCCCATACTACAAGATCAGACATAAAGCTGTGTATATAAAGTCACTCACATCACACAGTGCCCATACTAACAAGATCAGACAGAAAGCTGTGTATATAAAGTCACACCAATATCACATCATACAGTGCCCATACATCAGACAGAAAGCTGTGTATATAAAGTCACACCAATATCACATCACACAGTGCCCATACAACATCAGACAGAAAGCTGTTTATAAAGTCACTTACCCTTGACTAACTCTTCGTGCAGCTTTTCCATCTCCACTTTTTGCTGGGTCTTGCTTTTCCTTTTCTTCTGCTTCCATTTGTGCATTGCTGGGGTCATGTGTGGCTTCAGTGAAGTGGAATAGCTGTGTTTGGACACACCATCTGAAAACATGAACAGACCATCTGAAAACATGGACAGACCATCTGAAAATATGAACAGACCATCTGAAAATATGGATAGACCATATAAAAACATGGACCCACTCTGAAAATATGGACAGATCATCTGAAAACTTGGATAGACTATCTGAAAACATGGACAGATCATCTGAAAACATGCATACGCTATCTGAAAACATGTACACACTATCTGAAAACATAGATGCACTATCTGAAAACATGGACACATTATCTGAAAACATGGACACACTATCTGAAAACATGGACACTGTCACATAATACTGAAGAATGTCGATCCAGATTGATGAAAGGCCTGAAAACCGCCGTTGCTAGGCACCACAACTATTTGATGTCGGGAAATATGTTCCCAGTTTCAAACACGACCGGGATTCCCTGAGAAGTCCCCCAATCAAAGACAATTGGCGGCAGGTTAATTTGCCCGGCATCAAAGAAATTCGGCAGTCTGTTTCCTCAGATCTCAGGAGAATGGAGAAGGGAGAGGCGGGGCTTTCTTGATTGAAATCCGGTCACGTGAGTGACGTCACTCGTGCAACATTTGACTGGGAGAAGTTAACGAAAGTTGCGTTCAGTCAGTCTGTGGATGAACTACAGATAACGGGAGTGTTTTTGTGTTCCAATTCGAATGGAGAATGGATTCACAGTGTCCCCATGTTGTCTGGAAACAAGGGACATTGTTTTTCATGTTGTGAATTGTGAATTCAAACTCGGAACACTAGCATAAGGTAGTTTATTTATAAATAGAGTTATGACTGGAACTTAGTGATAGTGAGTTGTGAGAACGTAATCTGAGAGCGTCGGCCGCAGCTGGCTGATGCCTAGCTTAAAAAAAGGTAGAGTTATATATATCATTTCACTCGGCAGGGTAAGACCAGTGTAATGGGATGGCTGGGGGAATAGGGGAAATGTAAATGGTGGGATATTCCGGTAGTGAGGCCTACTGGGGCTCCTGTGTTTTTCCGTTTGGTCTTTCCTTTCCCTTATCACCCAAATGTGACGAACGACTCTGCCTTGATGCCAGAGGGTAGTTCTAGATTAACTAGGATACATGTCTGAAGTGGCCTTTGGCCTACAATCACATATAGTAGATTGGAATAGGGTTTTTCTCTCACAGAATGTTCTATTCTCTACAGGTTCAACTGTTTAACAGAAAGAAAGTATTACTACGAGGTGTGGACAATGCCAGTCACACTGAGTGATATTTTACTGTACCCGAGAAATTAAGGACAGCTGAGAGAGGAGAAAAATAGCAGTCACACTGAGGGCAGTTATACGAAATGGCCTCGGAAATGGGATAACGTTCCAAAAATTATAAACTCATAGAAATCAGGAGTGTTATCCTGAAAGGTCCAGTGTAGCAGTGATTGAGTGCTCAGGGCAGTTGGTTTTATGAAACGATTGGCACCTCCAAGGATAATGACAATATTAGGTAGAGAGGTGAAATAACAGTGATTTTAAAGTAACTGTGACTATGTCTAGTGACCATCACTATAGGTTGTAGAGAGGTTGCAGAGTAAAGGCATTCATTCAGTAACATTTTGCAACAGGACAGAAAGGTTTCTGTAAACTCGTGTGAGATATAGGGAGATCTTCGTTGGTATCAAGATTTTAAGGAACATAATAGGTACATAGTGTGTTCCTGGTTCATGAACATTAATAGGCCATATTCAGTAGTGGAGAACCATCACCCAGACTATATATATCGGATTAACTCCAAGAAGTCAACCATTGTCCGGGGAGATGCGACATTCGGTGAGACCGGTTCTGAACTTACTGTGTTGTGATTTGGCATGGCCGAACATGATGAAAGATCCTGAGCTCACTACTCTATTCTCGCATACACCATAGAAAATACTACATATTTCCACACGCAAACAGTGCACACACACACACGTGACAATTTCTGTATTAAATGTTTTATTTTATCATTTGTTAAAATACAGTCTTGTGTGGGTATGTTCTGAAACAATATGAAGGGTATTGTTTAGTGGTAAGAAGAAGAAGAGGAAAGAGAGGGATAGGGTACCTAAGATTTACAGGGGGTATGTAGACAAAGGTCTGGCCGAGGCCCACAATAAGGAAAAGGATTTTAAACAGTGTGCCTGTTGACTCCACTTTCCCCCTAGGGACAACTGGCTACAGACACACTATCTTAAAACACGGACACACTATCAGAAAACATGCACATACTGTCTGAAAAAATGGACAGACTGTCTGAAAACATGGACATACTATCTGAAAACATCGACAGACTGTCTGAAAACAAGACACACTATCTGAAAACATGTACACACTATCTGAAAACACAGACACATTATCTGAAAATGCGGACACACTATCTGAAAACACAAACAAACTATCTGAAAACAGGGACACACTATCTGAAAAAACGGACACACTATCTTAAAACACAGACAAACTATCTGAAAACATGGACACACTATCTGAAAACACAGACACACTACCTGAAAACACGGACAATGATAACATAATATACTTGTAATGCTGCTATATCCGACACTGTGGTGAAGGGCTTACAAATGCAATTACACACTGCATTTAAAACACAGCTGCATATGATTTGGAAGGAGACTGCCTTACGCTGGTTTTCATACATTGGCATGAGTGCCGGTCGCTCAGGAAGCAATGGCACACCACTGAAATTAAACTTGTCAAGAAATCACAAGCAGCCAAGAAATGCTGGGGTTGAATGTGACATCCTATTAGGAGTTTAGGCCCACACACAACCCACACCAAGTTGTCCTATCTTTTGCTATCTCCTGCAGCTCCCCCCCCCCCCCACCATAGCCTCCCCAAATTACTGGTATTCATCTGTCTCTAATTGTCTTTGGTTGGATGGATATGGAATTGGATAACCAATCGTAAACCTAACCCTGCTTAAATGTCTCTTAAAACATGTATAGAATGTACTGCCCAGTACTGGCACCGAGTCGTCCTGATAGATGATAGTTATTGTGCTTAAAAAAAGGCTAACTTTACCATAGCACAAAGCCTGGGCTCAATTGTAGAGACCATGTGTTTGTCCATGCAGCATGATCCCTCTCTCGCTTGCCTTCTTGTTTATTCCAGAGGAAAGGTAACACCAATGCATCTGGAACAAAACCAGCTGCAGAAGCAGTAAAGCAATGCTCTACTCTGTCCGTCTGTCAGAGCTTCCATCCTAGACCAGTTTCTGACCAATGCTGGTCTGCCCTGCCATGGCATTTAGTCTTCAGGTTGCATTTCCTTACACCAGGATAAAGCTTGTACCTTCCCAAATGTGCTCCTCCATACGGAGTTGTTGGCACAATGTGGGGTGAAGGGTTTGGTGAGCACCGCCCAATATTCAGCACTAACAGAAAGCAGGTAGTACTGTCTACTGTCATACGGGTAGCTCAGCCATATCTGACTAAATCATGCATAATAAGTTGCCGTGTTATTATCTTTGCTTCACATGAAGGCCCCAGTTTAGTTTAGTCAAAGGATCAACATCACGGCACACGGGTGCAACCCATAAGTGCTCCATTCTCCTCCTAACTCAAACCTGAGTCTGGAGAAACTCAGCTCAGTGTATCAACTCCGTAGCACCGGCGAGGATCCTGAAATACTTTGGGTAGATTGTTAACTCGAAATTTTGCCTGGGTAGCGCCGTTAGGTTACTCTTTTTCGATTTCCAACTGCCAAGGGATTTTTTTATGTGCGCAACAATACACACGGGCATCCGATCTCACTACCCAGAGACCAGGGGAAATTTTATTACTAGAAGTCCACATGAAAAAATCCCGGTCCTCACCGGGGCTTGAACCTGGGACCTCCAGCACTCGAGGCGGACACCATACCTTGAGATCACGCAGCCCCCCGAAGGCCCCTGTAACAAGGTATTTCTCTAGACCAATAATTGTAACGCAGCTGTCTGAATTGGAAGGCCATTTGTTATTCTTCTAACACAGAGATCTCAATAAGGAACTGTTATTTTCATTTTTCAACTCTACCTATTCTAATTTTTTTTTTTTTTATAATTGTTGCAAATATAGAGAAATTGCTTAACAATATTTATTAATAATAATAAATATTATTAACAGCACCTGTTTTCATAATTGTTCTTGTGATACATACAACAGCACTAGGCAATTAGTGTTTTTTTTTAATTAATATAACCCAAAAGTAACTAATTAAATTAGCTATCTAAGACACCTAATTGACTAATTAAGTAATTAATATAATTATTACTACCGGTTATCGGATCGTTTTGCTATATTATTTACAAATTACATCTTTCATTCAGTCAGTTTCAGTCACTACTCAACTCACACCCTACTGAGAATCTCTTGTTTGTGTGGTCCGACCTGCAGCTCTAACAGCGTCAATCATGACCTATTTTATCACAGATGCTGTAATATTTACATGTTTTCTCAACTGCAAGAGCAACATTTTGCCAGAATTATTAAACTATCGTCAATGCCATCCTCTTTAACTTAACACTTTAAAAAACGTCATTCAACATGTCACGTACCGATGTTGGAGGCGACGGATTTCTGCAACTGTTGTTTTGGAGAAGTCTGGGAGTTTATCCTCATACAGTAATGAAGCAGACGGCCATCCCTTCTGTCCGACAGAAGCTTGCTACAGCGAGTAAATCTAACCAGCGACATGTCTGGAGGAGAGCTAGGTGCCTACAACAATAACTACAAGACGGCCGGCCATGTGAAGTGTTTCCAATGTCCTTTAGCTGATCCCAGATTTTGGTGCACCTCCAGTGTAACTCTCCTGTGTTTTCCTTCTTTCTCTGACGCCATATAGATAGAGATGCAAACAATATAAAATAACACATAGTAATGCTTTACATAACAGAATTACGACACATACAGTATGGTCGTAATTCTGTTATGTAAAGCTGCATTACTTTGTGTTATTTTATATTGTTTACATTTTCACAACTCTACCGCAGATCCACTAAATTTTATTCATATAGATAGAGATGCAGTGAATAATAACACATCAAGCAATCAATCAAGTGCCATGCCGGAATGACTCGCCATTTCACTCGATCACCAGAGTCGTGGATCAGCTCAGTGTTCCTATCTCGTCCATACCATGTGGCCAAGCCATCCAGGTATTTTCCTCTCGGTCTTCCTCTTGGTCTGTTCCCTTCGATCTTGCCAGCTGTCATTCATCTCATCACATGTTCCTCTTGTACCTTGCGGTGTCGAGGTGAAGTATAAACATCGTGAGAGTGCCCGATTGTGGGCTTCATATATCGATATTCCCATGGACTCTGCTATTCCCTCCGTCCAACGTTTACGTAGTCGGCCTCTTTCTGTTTCCACCTGGTCTGTACATCATTGGTTGTTGTGGTATGTTGTTGACTGGTGACCTATTTGCAAGTCCAAACCATTTGACTTGCTGCTTTCTAATAAAATCTAGTGCTGGTTTAACCCCCACTTTAGTCCTGATTTCTTCATTTCTGATCTTATCTATTCTTGATACATTCCGTTTATACTCCTTAGTTTTTCTACGAGCAGTATGAAGATCCCCTGCCGGCTTGCTAGACCAGTCGCAGGTTTAGGACACTAATCTGACCACAGGGAGTCCATCCCATATGGCGAGCCATAGCCCCGTTAGCCCATGACCTCGCGGTCATGGTTGCCCGGTCTGCACCGCGTGGAGGTGGGGGTTGACTTGTGTAGTTTGCGGGTCATCGGCAGGCTACTAATTTTCGCTCTTCACCCCTCCTGTGAGAGGCTAGCCGATCCTAACCCTGATGGCTGCAGGGCCAGGCGCATTCCACACCTTGCAGACCAATTGTCACTAAGTTCTCCAATCCATTTCTTCTCATAATATGTCCAAAAAATGTTGACTGTCTACGTCTAATGTCTCTAATCAATTTATGAGTTTCATTTGTTTCCTGTAGTACTTGGTCATTGGTTTTTCCATCTGTCCATGGTATTTTTTACATTTTCCTCAGAAACCACATTTCTGCAGCCATCAGATGTTTTTCAGCTTGACTGCACATTGTCCAAGTTTCACATCCATACAAAAGAACAGGCTCTATGTATTCCCTCAACACTCTTTTTCTCGTTTCAATTGACATCTTTTTTTTTTTAATAACACATCACAGACTTTTTATTCGGTATTCAAACTATCGACAGATATAACTTCTTTATACATACATTCTAAGTTATATAACTTATGTTAAAATCGACGCCTGTGTAATATTATATATAAATTGAATGTTAAATTCAGTTGCATATCCTTCACAGGACGTAGCAATCAACCCCAAAACTATGGGCTGTTCGTGATTCCTGGGCAATTTTTACGTTCAGTAGTTTGCCATTGCTTTCTGAATGACTGAAACGACCGGCACCTATACCTTTTGCGAAAAAAAACCGGCACCGCTGTGTTTCGAACCCGGGTATACGGTTTTATGAATCGCGTCCGCAAATCCTTCGCCGCGAAGGGCGGTATAAATTGACTACTTAACTATATATTATAAGACACATGTCAATCTCTATAAACATGTACAACTGTGTGATAGATTTTCCTTCATCGTACTTTATCAATTAATAACGTATGCTGAAGAAAATGTTATCTATGTTAAATTATGAACACAATGAATAATTAACAACACACAATACAGTGGTACCTCGGGTTACGAACTTAATTCGTTCCAGATCTAGGTTCGTAACCCGAAACGTTGCTAACCCGAAACATTGAAATCAATGAAATAAAGACAATCCGTTTCAAAATGAAAGAATCGTTCTTTTTTATTAACATCCGGTTGTTTACCTGACAAATCGCAAAGAATACGTGTACTTCACGTTTTAAATAAAGAGAAAGAAAACAACAAAATGAATTAAATGTAAAATAAAAAGAGATTTAGTCTATCTTTGTTACCAAGAAAACGATCATGGGAAATTTGTCACTTTCTTTGTTATTCTGTATCATTTAGTTCCAGGAGTATCTTGTCGCTATTTCTTGGCAGTCGACTGGGAATCTTTCTGCACTAAGAAACTATCAAGGGAAATGTGTCGCTTCCTTTGCTGGAGAATCTTTCTGAAGTGGGCCATCATGTTATCATTCACCACATATAGGGGGGGGGGGGCTGAGTGGTCTCGAGGTATGGTGTCCGCCTCGAGTGCTGGAGGTCCCGGGCTCAAGCCCCGGTGAGGACCGGGACTTTTTCACGTGGACTTCTAGTAATAAAATTTCCCCTGGTCTCTGGGTAGTGAGATCAGACGCCCGTGTGTATTGTTGCGCACGTAAAAAATCCCTTGGCAGTTGGAAATCGAAAAAGAGTAGCCTAACGGCGCTGCCCGGGCAAAATTTCGAGTTCAAAATCTACCCAAAGTATTTCAGGATCCTCGCCGATGCTACGGAGTTCGTGCATTGAGCTGAGTTTCTCCAGACTCAGGTTTGAGTTAGAAGGAAAATGGAGCACTTATGGGTTAAACCCGTGTGCCGTGATATTGATCCAACGACTAAACGACTAAACTATCATCACATATAATAGGGGCATAGGGCTTGTTAGTAGCAAGTTTGTTTGGATGATGGTTCACAATGAAGTCTTCGACGTCTGCCCACTTGCTGCAAAGTTTTTTAATCCTGGCAGTTGAAATCGCCACTGACTCCTCATCATCGGACTGCTCCTCCTTTAATGTCTTTAGCTGTTCATTCTGAAGATCCACAAGCTCATCTGTAGTACTCTTTGTACTGTACGCGATCGTTTGTCTCCAACGTTACACCTTGCTCTCTCTCTCTCTCTCTCTCTCTCTCTCTCTCTCTCTCTCTCTCTCTCTCTCTCTCTCTCTCTCTCTCTCTCTCTCTCTCTCTCTCTCTCGCTCGCCTTTGTTCATAACCCGAGTTACTGTTCGTTACCCGAGACATAAAATTTTCGAAGTTGTTGTTCGTAACCTGAATTGTTCGTGACCTGAGGCGTTCGTAACCCGAGGTACCACTGCATATGATAATCAGTATAAATGTTCACAACCAAATGACATACAGTGTCGCAGTAAGACGGAAATTTGCCGGTACTGAGCCGGCCACCACGCCTTCAAAGAGTGTCCGCTGGCCAAGCTGGACACGGACATTCGAGTACCCAACAACAAAAGAAAGTGCGCCAACTGCCTGGGCAAGCATGGAGCAAGATACTTGGGCTGTCCGTACCTGCAACGACACAGAGACGCCTTAAAGATCGCAATTACCACAAAGACATCATTCAAGGAAGCAATGAGGAGGTGCGAGACAGCCACGGGTATAGTCACAAGCTGAAAGAGATCAACTGCAAAAACAGATAGACGAGTTGAAGAAACAAGCCAAGACACTGCTGACGCCAACTCCGACCAGCGACAATGAGAAGCTGCTTGCTGAAATAAAGGAGATCCATCAAAACATCAAGCAAGAAGTGGAACATATGGCACTGATAAAGAAGGAGAACGAAGAAATCCTACAAACCATTAAACAAGAGCGAGAACTACAGAAAGCTGAAATGGAACTTTTCCAAAACAAACCAACAGAAGCCGTACAAGAAACTACAGAGAAACTGCAAGATGAAAACCAAGAGACAGAGTCTGAACCGCAAGCTAAAGCCAGCAGCCAAACCACAACGCCCAAGAGGGAACCACTATCCCGTCGGATCTCTGAAGGAGGCACAGAATACCCTCTTAGCAGGGAGGAACTCCAGCGCGAGGAATTCAGAAGGCGCTGGGAAGAAAAAGAAAAGAAGAAGCCAAAGAAACTCCGGGGGAAACCGATGGAATACCCAGTCTTACACTACGACTGTGAGACCGACTTCGAGTACTATATAGATGACGGTAAAATCGTCCCATGGCTGACCACGGAGGAAGAAATCTTAAGGCAGCAGATACTCAAACGCGACAGTGAAAACAGACGCAAGGAGGAAAATGAAAACGTCGAAAAGCTCCTACAGAAAATACACAAAAAAGGAGACAAGAAGACAAAATAAAAAGTCCTTATAAGGACTGCACCCAGCCAAGCCAGACGGGCCAGGAGCCTGCACCAACAAAGAAAACCACAAGAGCAGACGATCACAAAGGATAGCAGCCGTCCAACCCCACAGCTGACGTCACAGACACAAACGCTTACATAACCAGCCCGAGATAGGACTTACTCGAAAGAGCGCACAAGACAAGAAACAGGGCTAAAAACCCACAAAAACCACAGCTCTAAACAATAACCACCGCTGAGGAAGCAGGTTAGACGAGACCGAATTTGGAATTTCTGTTTTGAAACTGGAATTGGAATTGGACATACAGTCTCATTAATCACACTTCTACTTCTTTCGTTCGCTTGAAATTTGTTTATAACTGCAATGTTGTCTCTTGTATGAATTTAACTGTCTTTTTTAGTTCTCAGTGGTCTATGGCCGGTTCCGTGGCGTAGGGTTTTGTGGACGCGGTTCGTGATCCTACATACCCGCATTCGAAAGACAGCTGCGCGCGATTTGGCAACAGACCTCGTTGCTTTGGTTTTTTTTTTTTACGAAATGGTATAGGTAACGGTCGTTCAGAAAGCAAATTATTGAACGTAAACTTGCCAAGAAATACAACAGCAAAAGATTCTGGTGTTGACTGCAGCGTCATGTAAAGGATATGCAACTAACGTTTAACAGTGATCCATTAAGTGTATATTCCACGGTCGTTTCTCTAGGCCAGAAGGTTTGTCTAGATATGTTGTAATTAATCACACATTATAGATCAATATAACTATGTTAAAAGGGCCACTCCCTACACTCGATGGCCCAATGTTATTATAACCCCACACTAGACTGAATTTCTATTTGGCACTCTGATCCATTCCTTGCCTCTGATTATCTATCTCTCAAGTGTGCACCGCTCCGTAGCGAAGTTGTTAGGGGCGCAGTTCGTAATCCCGCATACCGGCATTCGAAACACAGCTTCAAACGATTTGGCAGCAAACCGCCTTACGTTGGTTTCTTTTCTGAAAATGGTATGGGTGCCGGTCGTTCAGAAAGCAACGACAAACTACTGAACGTAAACTTGCTAAGAAATCACAAACAGGCCCAAAAATGCTGGAGTTGACTGCGACGTCCTGTAAAGAATATGCAACTAACTAAATCTGACCCACTCTTTGTCTCTGATTATCTTCTCAAGTGTGCACGCTTCTCTAACGGTATCTTCTGCCTGAGCCATCAATGATCTTCCTCTTAACAGCCTGTGGCCCTTGACTGCATCCAGGGAATCATGCAGGAACATTGCAGATACAGACACATCAGTTTCAAGTTTCAAGCCAATGAAAGAAAAGGGAAAGCAAGCCCACACGCAAAACTCAGTCCTTTACTACTTTAAACAGTGTGTAAGGACTACGCTCGAGTTAAAGCGAGCGAACAAAAAGAAGAAAGAAGAGCTATAGCAATATAAGGTCAATATAATTGAGAAATCAGTCAAAACAAGTTAGAGAATACAAGTATATGGGCAGTGTCTTCACAGAGGATGGAAGACTAGATAGAGAAATAGAAACTAGAATACAGAAAGCAAACATCACCATCTATCAAACATCACCTATTTTAAGACATCAAAATATGGACATGCATTCAAAATAGAAGCTGATAGAGGCTTTACTCGTCCCATCGCTGAGTTATCAATGCCAGACATGGACAACCCTAGAAACTCACCAGCGTACAATCATATCACGTCAGATTCTTTTGGAGGGCTCTCGCTCGCTTTGAACTCAAGCATAGTAGATACACACTACTTCTAATAATGCTGGGCTGAATTTTGCGTGTGTATTAGTTTTCCCTATTAACAGTGTCCCTCGCCATCAGGCGAACCCACTCCGACTTCAGATGTACTTGTAGTTCACGTCCCCAAGTCAAGGACGAGCTGTCAACATTTTAGTCCAACTGTCCGGTGTAGGGGTTCAACCCCTTACCTCGGCATCAGCACACCGGATGTTTTAAGAACACACGTTCTTATCCATTCGGCCATGCTGACCTCCCATCACGTGAGATGAGATGCATGAGAGATGCAGCTGGAACAACAAGAAGAGACAAATGAGAAACTAAGTACAAGTGTAGGGATTACACCGATTATTGCTTTATAGAAAACCAAAGGATTAAATGGCTCGCACATTTAGCTAGAGTGGAACAAGATCAACCAGCGGCTAAAGCGTTCTACCTGAGAACATCGGGATACAAGGAGAGAGGACGTGACGGCCAGGAAGAGTTGAATGAAATTAAATATGATGTTAGTACAAGCAACAGAAAATTCCACCTTCCTCATCCCTGCGACGCCACACCACAAAATATGTAGGACAAAAGAAGAATAAGTAGAAGATAGGTAGGATATGTTGTGCCTTGTGTTGTTTCATATAATGGGCGTTGATGTTTTTCATTAGATATCAAAGGTAGTTTTCCAGTTGCCATGGGATTTTTTTTTTTTTTTGGTATGTACACAATTCGCACACGGAACCTCAAGGTTTTTTTTAAAAACCCGTTTCTTTCTTGGCCTGAGACTGTCACTGTGATCTCTTAGCCCCCCCCCCCCTTTTTTTTTACACACACACTCATATATATGTGTGAGTGTGTGTGCGTGCGTGCGTGTGTGTGTAAGTCTGGTCTGAGTCACATATTACTGAGCTACCCTATGACAGTAGACGGTTACACCTCTGTCTGTTAGCGCCCAATGTTGGGCGGCGCTCACCAAACCCGACATTCACATTGTGGCAATGGCTTCAGGAGGAGCCCAACTGAGAGGGTACAAGCCTTACCTTCGTGCGAGGAAATGCAACATAAAGACTAAATGTCATGGCAGGGCAGACCAGGCTAACCAGTCTTGGTTGGCAACTGGTCTAGGATCGAAGTTCCGACAGGCGGACAGTTTGAGCATTGCTTTGCTGATCCGGCCGTTTCTGCTGCTTGTCTTGTTTCAGATGTATTGGTGGTATATTTCCTCTGGAGTAAACTAGGCAGGCCGAGAGAGAATGAGAGAGAGAGAGAACGCGAGAGAGAGAGAGAGAGAGAGAGAGAGCAAGAGAGAGAGCAAGAGAGAGAGCAAGAGAGAGAGAGCGAGAGAGAGAGAGAGAGAGAGAGCAAGAGAGAGAGCGAGAGAGAGAGAGAGAGCGAGAGAGAGAGAGAGAGCGAGAGAGGAGAGCGAGAGAGAGAGAGAGAGAGCAGAGAGAGAGAGAGGAGCGAGAGAGAGAGCGAGAGAGAGAGAGAGAGAGAGAGAGAGCAAGAGAGAGAGAGAGAGAGCGAGAGAGAGAGAGAGAGAGCGAGAGAGAGAGAGAGAGAGCGAGAGAGAGAGAGAGCAAGAGAGAGAGCGAGAGAGAGAGAGAGAGAGAGAGAGAGAGAGAGAGAGCAAGAGAGAGAGGTCACGCTGCATGGACAACACGTGGTCTTTAAATGTTGTCCAGAGTTTGTACTATGGATAGGTATAACTTCATTTAACAAACTATTGTCTATCAAGACGGCAAGGTGCCAGTCTCTCTCTCTCTCTCTCTCTCTCTCTCTCTCTCTCTCTCTCTCTCTCTCTCTCTCTCTCTCTTCTTCGTGAGACCCGGATTCGAATCGTCGTTAAGGTGTGGGATTTTTTTCTGTCGGGGGGGGGGGGGGGGGTGGGGGGGGGAGGAAAGAAAATCATAATCTGCACAGTTCGTGGCGACTGCACTACTAGGCGGCCTTAATTCCTCATGCTCAAAGATCCCCCCCCCCCTCTTTTGCCATACACCGCAAGGTACTATATTGGCAGTAAATGACAGTGACAGTTGACAGTGTCGCGGTAAATCCCAACTTAATTTATATATATATATATATATATATATATATATATATATATATATATATATATATATATATATATATATATATACACACTAGCTGACCCGGCCCGGCTTCGCCCAGTCCTTGGTGGGGAGCATCTCATTTAATTCATATAAGTAGTCATATAAGTTCCCGTTCCAGTTACCGACTGTCTGTCTGTCTGTCTGTCTGTCTGACCCGGCCCGGCATCGCCCAGTCCTTGGTGGGGAGCATCTCATTTAATTCATATAAGTAGTCATATAAGTTCCCGTTCCCGTTACCGACTGTCTGTCTGTCTGTCTGTCTGTCTGCCTGTCTGTCTGACCCGGCCCAGACCATGGTGGAGAGCATTTCATTTAAATCATATAAGTAGTCATATAAGATCCCGTTCCGGACTATCTGTCTGTCTGCCTGTCTTGTGTAAATGGAGGAGGGAGGAGGAAGAGGGAGGTGGAGGAGAAAAGAGGAGGGAAGAGGAGGGAGGAGGAGACATGAGACAGGAGGAATAGGGAGGAATAGGAGGGAGGAGGAGGGATTAGGAAGAGGAGGGAGGAGTAGGGTGGAGGAGGAGGGAGGAGGAAGAGGGAGAAGGAGGGAGGAGGAGAACGCAGGAGGAGGAGGGAGGAGGAGGAGGAGAGGGAGGAGGAGGGAGAGGGAGGAGGGAGGAGGAGGAGAGAGTAGGAGGAGGGAGGAGGCGGAGGGAGCAGGAAGAGGGAGGAAGAGGGAGGAGGAAGAGGGAGAAGGAGGAGGGAGGAGAAGGAGGAGGAGGAGGAAGAGGGAGGAGGAGGGAGGAGGAGGAGGAGAGGGAGGAGGAGGGAAAGGGAGGAGGAGGGAGGAGGAGGAGAGAGTGGGAGGAGGGAGGAGGCGGAGGGAAAAGGAAGAGGGAGGAATAGGAGAGGAAGAGGGAGAAGGAGGAGGGAAGAGGATGAGGGGGAGGAGGAGGAAGGAGGAGTGGAGGAATGTGAAGGAGAGGAGGGAGGAGGAGGAGGAGGAGGAGAGAGGAGGAGGAGGGAGGAGGAGGAGGGATGAGGAGGAAGGGAGGAGGAGGAGGAATGTGAAGGGAGGAGGAGGGAGGAGGTAGAGGGGAGGAGGAGAAGGAGGAGGAGGGAGGAGGAGGAGAGGGAGGAGGAGGAAGGAGGAGGGGGAGGAGGAGGGAGGAAGAAGGAGGAGGGATGAGGGGAGGAGGAGAAGGGAGGAGAAGGGAGGAGGAGGGCGAAGGAGAAGAAGAGGAGGGCGAGGATGGTAGGAGGAGGGAGGAGGAGAAGGAAGAGGGAGAGGAGAAGGAAGAGGGAGGAGGAAGAGAGTGGAAGAGGGAGGAGGAGGGAGGAAGAGATAGGCGGAGAGAGGAGGAGGAGGGAGGAATAGGAGGGAGGAGGAGGGAGGAGGAGGAGGAAGAGGGATGAGGAGGGAGGAGGGTGAAGGAGGAGGAGGAGGGAGGAGGGTGAAGGAGGAGGAGGAAGAGGGAGGAGGGAGGAGTGAGGAGGGAGGGGAGGAGGAGGGAGAAGGAGGAGGAGGGAGGAGGAGGAGGAGGAGGAGAACGCAGGTGGGGGAGGAGGAGGGAGGAGGGAGAGGGAGGAGGTGGAGGGAGAAGGAGGAGGGGGAGGAGGAGGAGAGGAATGAATGCTGAGGAGGGAGGAGGAGAAGAGGGATGTGGAGGAAGGAGGAGGAGGGAGGAGGTAGAGGAGGGAAAAGGGAGGAGGGAGGAGGAGGAGGGAGGAGGAGAAGGGAGTAGGAGGGATGAGGAGAAGGGAGGAGGAGGGAGAAGGGAGGGGGAGAAGGGAGGGGGAGAAGGAGGAGGGAGGGGGAGGAGGTAGAGGGAGGAGGAAGAGGAGGAGGGTGGAGGTAGAGGGAGGAGGAGGGAGGAGGCGGGGGAGTAGGAGGGAGGAGGATGGAGGAGGAGGGGAGAGGAAGAGGGAGAAGGAGGAGGGAGGAGGGAGAGGGAGGAGGTAGAGGGAGGAGGTAGAGGAGGAGGGTGGAGGGAGGAGGTAGAGGGAGGAGGAGGGGAGGAGGTAGAGGCAGGAGGAGAAGAGAGGAGGAGGGAGTTTGCCATTCCGAATTCATACTCGTCTAGGTTCTGTGATTTCGGTCCTTCCATTGATCGTTCTTCCCTTCTACACGACTGTAGATAACTTCCTTACACATAAAAAGATTAATTGTTATTGCTATTGCCGTGGCATGGAGGCATATATATATATATATATATGAGCAGCAGAGTTGAACGCCTACGCCAGCCGGCACGGCACTTGATGATGATGATGATGATTGCCGTGTGACGATTCTGTGTAGTCACGTCATTTTCTTCCCTTTCCCTAGCGTTTTGGTTCGGGGATTCTTTCATCATCATCATCATCATATATTTACGTACGTATGTTGGGAATGGGAGGAGGGAGGAGGAGGAAGAAGAAAAAAAAATACGACAGTGGGCTGCACTGGAATGAAAGGAAGGCGTGTAGAAAATTTTATCTCAATCGGATGGGCCGTTCGCGAGCGCATATAGGACATACGGACAGACAGACATACAGACGGAGATCGCAATTTATATATAAGATATATATATATAAAACATGAATGGTTTCCACTATCTTGGAACAATCGTAACTTCGAATGAAAGATGTCTTGTTTTGGGGATTACAACAAGAATCGCCATGGCAAAGTAACTGTTGCAGTTACACTGCTGTATGCAAGTGGGACCTGCACAATGGGACAAGCTGGGAAACATCTAATGGCGGTGGAAATGTGATTCCGAGGAGAATGCACAGAATATCGCCGTGGCCATCCTCCAGTAACTTGTCCGTTCGTTCGATCTGTTTTTCTCTTCCGCTTAATGAATTTGTAACTCTTCTGTAACGCTTACATTTGAGTCGGATATGTGCTTGCCAGCTGATTTGTTCAATGCTCAGGTGTCACAGTGATTGCGAAGTCGCGTTCCCAACCCCAAGCCAGAGATTAAATAATGTAAACATGATTTAAAATAAAACCGGCTCTGCTGTATGTAGGAATACATACACACACACAAGACCTGCATGCTAAGTCCGCACAATGTGCTAGGGGAGGTAACTACTACCATGCCTGGTTTAGAGTTATCGTTTTCGCCGATTTGTATGTTTTCGAGACACATTTTAACCATCACTCGGAACCACAAGGAAAAGACAAAGATGTGTGTGGTGGGGGGGGGGGGGGGGGGGGGAGGTGGTTTAGAGAAATTAGACTTGTGTAGGACATTATAAGGCAAAAAAAAAAGAGAAATATGCGAAGAGCTGAAATAGATGTGCTACACAACAATATAAATAAGCATTTATAAGCCGATCCTCTAGCGAAGGAGTTACGGACGGAATTCGTAATCCCGCATACCGCGTTCGAAACACAGCTGTGGGCGACAGCAGGCCGCCTTGCGTTGATTTACTAGGCAAGTTTACCTTCTGTATTTTGCCATTGCTTTCTGAACGAGAAGCCAGTGTTGAAATCCAACCGTGTAGAGAATGAACCCAATACCCCGACCACAGCGCACCGGAAGCTTAAGCCCATTAAACCCTTCGGCCACGCAAACCTCTATAAACAACACTATCTTCATCAAAACAAATAACTGGGGGATGGGGGAGGGGGTGATGGACGAATCGTCATTAGCGAAGTCTGTTACAGACCATGCACCTGAAGAAGAAAGGGAAATATTTGGACAGCACGTTAGTTTTGGTCGCCTTGGCCAGCAGCTCTCTCCTGATCGCCTCCAAATTGTCACATGACCCCAGCCTTCGGTTGACGGAAACATCAAGTGCACTTTGAGTCTTGACCAAGGCTAATCTATGGTAGATCTCGAGCCAGGGCTGGTCATCTCCAACACCTGAGTAACCGTTCTCTCGGTGATGCAGGTGTTGCTGGCTCAACTGTTGACCTACGATCTCAAACTGCAACGCAATGTTGGTGGACACTATACCATAGAGTGGAAGGAGGGGAGGGGGCAATATTTAATTTAGTTTTGTAAACTAAAAACAACTAAAACCAGTGTGTGTGTGTGTGGTGTGTGTGTGTGTGTGTGTGTGTGTGGGTTGGTGTGTATGTTTGTGTGTGTGATTATTCTGTAGAAAAGAGTTAAGAACTCCACGGACAGCTAACACAAGTGATGTCAATGTTGTGAAAGAAGCCACACCACAAGGAAACACCACGGACAGCAAACGGAGAAGGTTAATAGTTAGGCCACACCATTGGGATGCAGAGGTGTTTCCAAGGCACCAGGGCCGGGTTATATACTGGCCAAGACCTATTGACGCGTCCTCGTCGAGCGTCCTGGGCGACAGGTCCCTTTGGGGTCCTGGCTAAAGTTAGTAGGATCGCCGATTCCTCCGAAGTCGGAGAGTATCTGCCTGTACGGCGAGGAACCACCAGTCTGCACACAAATAAGCCAGACATGGGACAACGGATACTCACGCAAACCTCAGGTCCGGTATGACATCAGACTGATGTTGGACAATAGGATGCCTTCATCCGACATACAGTACTTCACATTGGAACTCAAGCCAACGAACACAAGCAAGCAGGCCACACCATGAAAGGAAACTAACATGAACATATTACCATAACCGTTAAATATAAGGGGAAACTAGACAGGGGAAGATATGACGTTGTGCTGTATGTCTGGAAAGCTTGTGTATTCCCTGCCCGCCATGATAGAAAGCCAGAAATGAACTGTCGTGGCGCAATTCAGTATGTGCTCAGTGAAGTTCTAGTTTTGTAATGTAATTCTAGAAGTCAGTGAATTTCCCACCCACTCGGGAAGAACGCTAAATATGGACTGTCCTAGCTCAAGGTATGTCATGTGAACTTCTGCTTCTCTTTAACCCATAGAGGATGTTCACACTGCAGATGCATCGAGTTTATTGACGAGCTTTGTGTTAATGACAGACAGTGTACAGCCATATTTGCCGGCTATTCTGAATCTGCGGCCATCTTGTATAAGCACCATATCCTTACAATGGTAACAACAAAATACAAACAAACAAAATATTCTTTATTTCAGAATTTTATTCACAAACTCTACGCATGTCACTATTCAGCTCTCACACTAAACTGTTTTCTATCCACATTCACATGTCATTTACTTCAGCTCTCACTCATGCAACTCTTCTATTCACTAGCTTCGCCTCTAATTTATCTCATCTTTAGCAACACAACAACAAAGAACAACAAATAACATACGGAGTCACAGAAAATTATAAGAACAGTATGTACATATTTACATGATACAACACTTGTTTGATACATAGTGGCCAATGCATGTCCAAAAGCCGGACAATAACTGTCCACTTGTGTGTGCTATTGCCTTGGGTATAAATGCATCAAGGAAACATTTCCCCTGCAGTCTGTGCAGTCTAATTGACGTAGACACTTGAAGACTGCAATTTTACAGTCTCTGGGTCTGAAAGGACACATACTTGGTTGTGCTTGCTTGCTTGTTTGCATACGTTGGCTGTGAGCTCCAAAGCGAAGTCCTGTATGTCGGATGAAGACATCCTGTTGTCAACATCAGTGTGATGTCATACTGGACTGAGGTTTGTGTGAGTATCCGTTGTCCCATGTCTGGCTTATTGGTGTGCAGACTGGTGGTTCCTCGCCATGCAGGCAGATACTCTCCGACTTCGGAAGAATCAGCGATCCTACTACGTTAGCCAAGACCCCGAAGTTGCCATGGACGCACGACTAGGACGTGTTAGTAGGTCTTGGCCAGTATAAACCTGGCCCTGGTGCCTTGAAAACACCTCTGCGT
Organism: Cepaea nemoralis; assembly: GCA_014155875.1. Classification (NCBI taxonomy): domain Eukaryota; kingdom Metazoa; phylum Mollusca; class Gastropoda; order Stylommatophora; family Helicidae; genus Cepaea; species Cepaea nemoralis. The sequence goes on along the minus strand of JACEFZ010009643.1, from coordinate 16,536 downwards.
CCCATACTTGGTTGTAACTAGGCATGTGATTGGCTCATGCATCATAATTGGTAGGCTTAGTTCATGGAAGAAGAAGCAGTGGCCGACTGGCACGACTGTGGACACGTGACACAAACACACCCTGGCCATGACCCCATGCTGGGGCGTAATGACAGCGCCGTTTAGGACAGGACTTGCCACCTGACCATGTATGGATCAGGGAGATTGGAGATGGATTGAGGATCTGTCCGCTGCGCTGTGATGAGAGTGCCCTTTAGGACAGGACTTGCCACTTGACGATGATGCTGAGACCTGTGATATCCGGCTGGTTAGTTTTATGACATCATTCTTCTATGGCTGATGGCCTGGCCTGTATAGAGAAAAACGTGAGAGCACCATAGAGTACATTACACCGTCATATTTCCATGTTAGTGGCAGATAGTGGGCGGTAACTCCCAACTGAACTGCAGATGTTTAGCAGGGGCATACAAAATGTGTGTATACAGCCTGGGATTCTCAGATAAGTAGCACATTTTGTTCATTTTGTGTCATTATTCTAATTTTGTCCCCCATCTTTCCATTCTTCTCAATCGGTTATTATGCCTTAATGTAGTCACTGTACAGTCTTTCACGTGTTTATATGTTGTGTTTTGTGTATTTGTTGGCTCATGAAGGCCAGCCGCAATGTCCTATGTTTTCCGTAATTGTGTTCTGTAAAGCTGCACCACTTCGTGTTATTTTATATTCTATAAAAATGCGCATGTCCTTTGCAGGACGTTGTATTCAACCCAGTCCTAATTAGCTGTTTGTGATTTACCAGGCAATTCTACGTCTAATAGTCTGCCATGGATTTCTGAAAGAAAAGTCAACATTTAGTAGTAGCAGAGTAGTAGGTGTAGTAGTGTTACTACTACTACCAGTAGTGTAGTAGTGGTAGTAGTAGTAGTAGTAGTAGTAGTAGTAGTAGTAGTAGTAGTAGTAGTAGTAGTAGTAGTAGTAGTAGTAGTAGTAGTAGTAGCAGCAGCAGCAGCAGTACTAGTAGTAGTAGTAGTAGTAGTAGCAGCAGCAGCAGCAGTACTAGTAGTAGTAGTAGTAGTAGTAGTAGTAGTAGCAGCAGCAGCAGTACTAGTAGTAGTAGTAGTAGTAGTAGCAGTAGTAGCAGTAGTAGTAGCAGTAGTAGCAGTAGTAGTAGTAGTAGTAGCAGTAGTAGCAGTAGTAGTAGTAGTAGCAGTAGTAGCAGTAGTAGTAGTAGTAGTAGCAGTAGTAGTAGCAGTAGTAGCAGTACTAGTAGTAGTAGTAGCAGTAGTAGCAGTAGTAGTAGTAGTAGCAGTAGTAGTAGTAGTAGTAGTAGTAGTAGTAGTAGTAGTAGTAGTAGTAGTAGTAGTAGTAGTAGTAGTAGTAGTAGTAGTAGTAGTAGTAGTAGTAGTAGTAGTAGTAGTAGTAGTAGTAGTAGTAGTAGTAGTAGTAGTAGTAGTAGTAGTAGTAGTAGTAGTAGTAGTAGTAGTAGTAGTAGTAGTAGTAGTAGTAGTAGTAGTAGCAGTAGTAGTAGTGGTAGTAGTAGTAGCAGTAGTAGCAGTAGTAGTAGTAGTAGCAGTAGTAGCAGTAGTAGTAGTAGTAGCAGTAGTAGTAGTAGTAGTAGTAGTAGTAGTAGTAGTAGTAGTAGTAGTAGTAGTAGTAGTAGTAGTAGTAGTGGTAGTAGTAGTAGTAGTAGCAGTAGTAGTAGTAGTAGTAGTAGTAGTAGTAGCAGTAGTAGTAGTAGTAGTAGTAGTAGTAGTAGTAGCAGTAGTAGTAGTAGTAGTAGTAGTAGTAGTAGCAGTAGTAGTAGTAGTAGTAGTAGTAGTAGTAGTAGTAGTAGTAGTAGTAGTAGTAGTAGTAGTAGCAGTAGTAGTAGTAGTAGTAGTAGTAGTAGTAGTAGTAGTAGTAGTAGTAGTAGTAGTAGTAGTAGTAGTAGTAGTAGTAGTAGTAGTAGTAGTAGTAGCACTAGTAGTAGTAGTAGTAGTAGTAGTAGTAGTAGTAGTAGTAGTAGTAGTAGTAGTAGTAGTAGTAGTAGTAGTAGTAGTAGTAGTAGTAGTAGTAGTAGTAGTAGTAGGCGACCACATAGCCGTCAGGAGAGAAATGTTTAGGTGCCCTAAACCCCTCAGCCGCGCAATTCTAACTCAACATTATATCAGACCATGCATGTTGTCTTTTGACCGAAACATCTTTCATGTTGATCAGACTGGTGGAATCATCACGTATAATGTTGCCATGTTTTATTGTTGTTATTGTTATTATGCTTATTGTTATTACTACTACTACTGCCAGCTCCGTGGCGAAGGCGTTACGAATGTAGTTCGTAATCCCGCATACCGCGTTCGAAACACAGCTGTGTTTTTATATGAAATGGCTACTACTACTACTACTACTACTACTACTACTACTACTACTACTACTACTACTACTAATAATAATAATAATAATAATAATAAGAAGAAGAAGAAGAATATTATTATTAGTAACCGTAGCAGTAGTAGTAGTTGTAGAAGTAGTAGTAGTAGTAGTAGTAGTAGTAGTAGTAGTAGTAGTAGTAGTAGTAGTAGTAGTAGTAGTAGTAGTAGTAGTGTGAAAAATAGCAGTAGTAGTAGTAGTAGTAGTGTGAAAAGTAGCAGCAGCAGTAGTAGTAGTAGTAGTAGTAGTAGTAGTAGTAGTAGTAGTAGTAGTAGTAGTAGTGTGAAAAGTAGTAGTAGTAGTAGTAGTAGTAGTAGTAGTAGTAGTAGTAGTAGTAGTAGTAGTAGTATAGTAGTAGTAGTAGTAGTAGTAGTAGTGTGAAAAGTAGCAGTAGTAGTAGTAGTAGTAGTAGTAGTAGTAGTAGTAGTAGTAGTAGTAGTAGTAGTAGTAGTAGTAGTAGTAGTAGTAGTGTGAAAAGTAGCAGTAGTAGTCAGAGTATTAGTAGCCCCTCTGCTGTGTGTCCACCGTGACGAGGTAGAGGGGCTTGTGCGTCCCAATGACCCCAAGAGCTATGCCGATGGTAGCACAGCTACTGGTAGGGCCACCCATGTCGGACAGGTCAAGGGAGAGGGACCAGACGAAGAGACACACAAACCTGCTGCCTTGTAGGTAGACTGGGGACAGTCAAAGGCTAGGGAAAGCACCCCGAATACATGCTTGTCAAAATCGGATGTACTGAGCCACAGGCTTGACAAAGCAGTGCAACGTAAAACCTGCTGCCTTGTAGGTAGACTGGGGACAGTCAAAGGCTAGGGAAAGCATCCCAAATAAATGCTTGTCGAAATCGGATGTACTGAGCCACAGGCTTGACAAAGCAGTGCAACGTAACTTAATTCATGATGTCACAAATCAAAATTAATCGATATGGTGCTAATCCCGTGAAGTCCCATCAGGCGGCGATAGTGCCGGGCCCCCTGCCTCGAGGGGGTCCACCCATGACTACTGGTGGTCACCTTCCCCTGTGCTGTGGAGTCAAGGCACAGAGGAGTAGGTTAAGAGCTATTGACCAAATACCCCGGACACTCAACATACTACAGTGGAATGCCGAAGGAGTTTACAAGAAGAAAGACTCCCTAACACAGCGTCTACATAAAGATAGAATAGATGTGGCATGCATTCAAGAGACACACCTCAACGCCAATCACAAATTCTCAGTCAGAGGATATCAGGCCACACGTTTCGACCGCGAAGGACACAAAGGAGGAGTTCTAATACTTACACGAAATACAATACCTTGCAGCGAAGTATCTGTGATCTCTGACAACCAAACGGAAATTATAGGTGTTGATATAATGATAAAGGACGTGAAAATAAGAATCTACAATCTGTATAGCCCAGCAGATAAGGACCTTACACTCTCAAACATGAAAATAACTGACACAAACTGCATTATTGTCGGAGACTTTAATAGCCGTTCAGAAAGATGGGGATACCCAGATACTGACAAAAGAGGAGATGAATTGGAGGACTGGGAAATAGACTCAAATCTCCATCTACTCAACAAAGCGGATGACACACCGAGCTTCTACTCCAGAAGATGGCTTACCACTTCTACTCCAGACCTAGCTTTCTGCACAGGAGACATCCTCCACAAAATCGATCGCCATGTGCTGGACCAATTAGCAGGTAGTGACCACAGACCAATCAAGCTTGTAATGAATATGGAGTATGTTCCACAGGAGCAAAAGCCCTTGCCCCGATGGAATTACAAACGAGCAGATTGGGACAGATTTGCCATACTAACAGACAAATATTGTGAAAACACAAATACACGATATGGCAACATAAAGCAAATGGTGGAAAGTCTAAACAGAGCGATAATACAGGCAGCCACTGAGTCCATTCCTAGAGGAGCGAGGAAAAATTACAAACCATACTGGACTGAAGAACTACAAAGTTTGGAGGACGAAGTTGAAGATGCCAGGAAGACAGCAGAGAGAGAACAGTACAATTGAAGCGAATATCTCTCTCAAAGCCATCTCAGCAGAAATATAAAAGAACAGTAAATCAAACAACAAGAGATTGTTGGAGGGAAAAAACAGAAAACCTGAATTTTGACAGGGATGGAAACAAACTATGGAAACTAGTGAAAGCCATGAACAATGAAGGACCTAGAAACAAACAAATAACAATTAAACAAGGAAATGCCTTGCTTACAGGAAAAAAGGCTGCAAATGCACTAATGGAACACTATGCAAAGGCAAATCACATTGATATTACAACCGAACAGAAGAAAGCAATCAAAGACAAACAGATACATCATAGAAATACAGAGACAGCAGCAGAATATATGATGGCAAATCTAACAATGGAAGAAATGGAACAGGCAATGAATACCCTAAAAAAGAAGAAATCACCAGGAAAGGATGGAATCACAAATGAAATGCTAATAGGACTAGGCACCAAGGCAAAGAAGAAACTACTAGCAGTCCTAAATAACAGCTGGAAGAGAGGAATAGTCCCACAGGCATGGAAGGAAGCTATACTAATACCAGTCCCAAAGAAAGGAAAAGACCTGGAAGAACCAAATGGCTATCGACCTATCAGTCTACTTAGCTGTGTAGGAAAATTAATGGAACGCATTATCAATGGCAGGCTAACATGGCATCTGGAAGAAAACAAACTCTTAACACCACACCAAGCAGGATTCAGAAAGTACAGATCCACTGAAGATCAAATAACCTATATAGCTCAGGAAATAGAGGATGCCTTCCAAGAGAAAAAGCACACACTAGCAGTCTGGATAGATTTAGAAAAAGCATTTGATAAAGTATGGAAGGAAGGACTGAAAGTAAAACTGCAAAACATGCATGTTGGTGGAAAAATGTATAAATGGATCAGCCACTACCTTGAGAACAGAACTGCCAGGACAAAAGTACAAGGACAAACAAGCAAAATGATGCTGCTGGAGCAAGGTGTCCCCCAAGGAGGAGTTCTTTCACCAACATTATTCCTAGCATATATAAATGACATCACAGAAAAGTTTCCAGCCAGAGTACACACATCCTCCTTTGCAGATGACCTAGCCATATGGACATCTGAAGAATATATTAGTACAGCTAACAGCAGAATACAGCAAGCCTTATTAGCGCTAGAGGACTGGTCAAAATCATGGCTAGTGAAGATAAGTGAGGAGAAAACAACATGCACAGTGTTCTCCCTCTCAAATAAAACTCAGCAACCTAAGCTGGTATTGAATGGAAAAATATTGCGCCATGAAGAAAATCCAAACTATCTAGGAGTCACCTTTGATCGTCGCCTGACATGGAAAACACAGGTTGAGAAAAATCGAACAAGAGCAAGGCAGAGAATGGCAATCATGAAACTGAAAAAGCTTGCTGGTACAACGTGGGGAGCAGATGAGAAAGTTCTCAAGAAGTTATATACTGGACGGGTGAGGCCAGTACTGGAATATGGCATTGCAGCTTGGGCAACAGCAGCTAAGTCAAACTTTAACAAAATAAGTAGAGTCCAAAACCAAGGAATGCGAATCATAACTGGAAGCCTGAAGACAACGCCTATTAATGAACTAGAAAAGATCACTTGTTTACAACGAATGCAGGATAGAAGAGATAGCAGAGCTCAGCAACAAGCAGAAAAATTTAGAAGATTGACAGACCACCCTATGTACAACAGATTTAATGGTTTTGGAAAGGGAAGACTGAAGCGTAGCAACTTTGTAGAAACTGCAAAACGAAGGATTAGGGCAGATCCTATACTTAACATATCAACAGTCAAGCCCATACACAATGCACACAAGTTCCCAGCTTGGAGACAGCAGCAACTGCCTGAGATGATAGAAAACATTCCTGGTATTGAGAAAAAGAACACTCAGCATGAAACCGAAAGAAGAGAAATAACCCTAAACTACATAAAAGAACATTACCCAAGCAGGAATTGGACCCATGCATATACAGATGGATCAGCCAAAAATTCAATAGAGAATGGAGGAGGAGGAATTCTCCTAAATTTAAAAAATGGAGTGAAAAAAACACATTCAATGGCAACTGGAAAATTTTCAAGTAACTTCAAAGCGGAGGTAGAGGCTCTGAAAACTGCAGCAGAAATGCTCCTGATGGAGGAAAATAAAGAGAAGCAAATAGCTATCTTCACAGATGCAAAGTCAGCTGTCTCAATACTGAAGAGCAATAACAGCACAGAACTAACTGACCTAAGAGCAGCACTCCATGGTCTATGCCAGAAATCCAAAAAAGTTGTAATACAGTGGATCCCATCACATTGCAGTATACCTGGAAACGAAGAGGCTGACAGACTGGCAAAAGAGGGCGGACGACTACCACAGCCTGACATAGACATAACCTATAATGAGGCAAAGAGGTTGATAAAAAGCACTTATAGAACCAAATGGGAATCAGAGCATCCAGGCCATCAGAAGGATGATGCATATTACAAACTCGACCGAAGAGAACAAGTAGCAATCTTCAGACTCCGCACAGGACATAACAGGCTGAAATACCACTTGTTCAATAAACTAAAGATAGGAGATACCGATGAATGTAATTGTAGAACTGGAAAAATGACAGCAAAACATTTGCTGCAGGATTGCCCAACGTATGCAGAACAGAGAAAGATATTTTGGCCCACACCTGCTTCATTTGAGGACAAGCTCTATGGAGATATCAACAAGCTAAAGTTGACCGCAGCTTACTTAAACTACATACAGGTTGACATTTAAAGGTGCATGAAGACCCAGAGGCATGAAATGGAATATTGCTTGGATAGCAAATCCATTATGTGGAAAGTCCAAATCGAAAGCTCGCTGTGTGGGCTTCATAAAAGGTGGAAAAGTGTCCTAGTGGCACGAAATGGAATATTGCTTGGATAGCAAATCCATTACGTGGAAAGTCCGAATCAAAAGCCCATTGTGTGGGCTTCATAAAAGGTGGAAAAGTGTCCTAGTGGCATGAAATGGAATATTGCTTGGATAGCAAATCCATTACGTGGAAAGTCCGAATCAAAAGCCCACTGTGTGAGCTTCATAAAAGGTGGAAAAGTGTCCTAGTGGCACGAAATGGAATATTGCTTGGATAGCAAATCCATTACATGGAAAGTCCGAATCGAAAGCTCACTGTGTGGATGTCATCTGCAGACTGCATACTTCTGGTTTCCGGAAGAACAGCCTATGGTGAACGGAAGGCCCAATATACGGAAGTGAGGCTAAGCAGCCATGTGCAGGACGTGACGATTCCTTGGGTGAGCCCAGTATCAGAGCGCTATGTATCGGCTCTGCAAGTATGGAAGCCTCCTTGGATGGCGGGGAATGCCCATGGTCTGCCCCTGCCTTCCCTTGAGGGCTGACCAGGATCTTTGGCTGTTCTATATGGGCCAGCTAGGATGGGGGATAACACCACAACAGTGAGAGTCAAACGTCCTAAGAAACCCCCGGGAAGGTTAACCCGGTCAACAAATGCCCGCAGAAGTCGGATGTGTCGGCCTAACGGCGCAAGAACGCAGCTCTGCTGTAAACAGGCACAACGCAATCACATCCGAAAAAAAAACTCCGGATGAACGAAGAAGAAGAAGAAGAGTATTAGTAGCAGAGTAGTAATAGTAGGAGTAGTATGAGAAGTAGTAGTAATAGTAGTAGTAGTAGTGGGAGAAATAGTAGTAGTAGTAGCAGAGAGGTAGCAATAGTGTGAGAAGTAGAGTATGCAGTAAACATGCAGTATTTATCTACTAACTTACCCACTGACAAGTGCCGACAGACACCTACACGAGCATACATGGTCGCCTGGCAACAGTTGTGCTTCCACTGTGTTGTTTGCCCAAGGTTATCGAAACACAACAACCTGTAGCATACGTGGTTGCCTGGCAACAGTTGTTGTGTTTCCAGTGTGTTGTTTGCCCAAGGTTGTCTAAACACCACATCATCGTCTGTAGGTCCCAGAGCGGGGTCGGGAGTAGATGATTGGTTCCATCCGAGCCAAGACATGTCTTTCACAATGAGGGTGGAGGGATGTCGACTGTCCATCTTTGGAGATAATTGACTTTTGATTGTCGCATTGCCCCCCCCCCCCCTCCATCTTTATAGCTGCCTCCATTCTTAACTATTCTATATGGAACCCCCTGTGTATCTTCTTCCAATTTTAACTGTTGTAAGTCACCGCGCCAGCAGAATTTGCCTATGCCAAGCAGGGCGATCAGCAGCAATGCTCTTCCAGTTTTCCATACCAGTACCTCAGTTCTTTGGTGCGACTTCAGGAGTGTTTATATCGCCTTTCCCTTCAACCGCGAGCTCCCTATATGGATCAACCATGGCTGGTCCACTCGTGAAACAAAACCTACAAAAACTTCAGGGATAATCTCGTCTCTGCCAAGGTTGCAGATCTTCCAGCTAAGGCTCAAGTTAATGTCGGGAAAGTTTCGAATTTCTCGATAACCCGCAGGCGTGCGTGTCATGATGGCCTATGTTTAACAAGTCGTGGAGACACCGCTACAGCCTCACTGATTTGTGAAAATGTATTCAGCATTTGTGGCAGTAGTTACCAAGACAACGGTGTTGGCCTTCACCTCGGGGTCCAGCTGGACATATGCCTGCGCCAGGATGTGGGTCACCTGGTGTGACGTAGACCACACATGTAATATCTGTTTGCTCCACTTGACCCTTGCATTCTTCGTAGACTGGATCACACCTTTGGACAACAAAACAAACATGGCTGAATTGTACACACGAGCAAGAAACTATTCGGGTTGAATCAGAGAGATCGAGGCCAAGATGATATCAGTTCCATGCATGTCTATCATTTGACAGCTCTGCTCATTGTAATCAGATATCTTGAATCATCATCTATCACCTTGACCTCTCGTCTTCTTCACCCAATAAATAGGCTCTAACTGCAAGCGACCAGAGAGAGGATGAGGTGTCCAACTCTGGGCATCTTCAAACAGTCTGGTAGAGATCTACACCCAAGTACACGCACATGGGAGCCGCTGTGACCGCCCATTGGCTAACGTGACCACCTGGCGACTGGGTAGTCACGTGTTCAGATATCCATTGAATTGACCTGGGCTCCAGGTTGACCCAATCTGAAGTGGGTACCAGGGGAGGTATTGGGAAGTCAAAGGGACTGGCTTGACATTGCCCACATCTTCTGTTAAGAGATCATTGGTCTATAAAACAATGAGAATAAGTAGCTGTGAAAGGGTTGTTCTGGACCCAGGCCAGGGGGCGTGGTACATCGCTACCATAGGCGACGTCGTTCTTGGTACCCCCTGGCCTGGGTCCAGAAACCCCATTTCACAGCTACTGAATAGCACCATATATCCTATAGTCTCAGGTTGTCTTGACTCCCACTCGTCTGCCAGCTGGCTGACCCCAGGTTTAAGGTCACGTGGCGTTGGTGGAACCAGATGTTGGACCCTGTCTCCTAGAATGTTCTAGAACAACCTTTTCAGCTGGCGTGCCGGGCCACGCACCTAATTTTTGTTTTGTTTTTGTTTGTTTGTTTGTTAATTAAAGTAAACAAGCAAGCGTGCTACAGCCTCGACCACAGCATCGCTTCCCACTCCGCGGGCCGCAACATGACGTCCGGCGGGCCGCATACGGCCCGTGAGGCCTAGTGTTGGCCACCCCTGTTCTAGAACGTGAGATGGTGGGTGTGATGATGGTTGTGGACAGGTCAGTCTGTCCGGGGCTTCCGGTCACGGAAATGTGGACATTGTTTGCCCCTGTGAGACAGATAGAGGGGGATGGAGAGAGAAGGATGGAGGGAGAGAGGAAGGGAGGGAGAGAAGGGAAAGAGAGAGACAGGGGAAAGAAAGAGAGGTGTAGAGAGAGAGAGAGGAAAAGAGAGGAAGGGAGAGAGGGAATGGAGGGAGAGAAAAGAAAGAGACAGAGAAAGAGAGAGGGAGCCAGGAGAGTTGGAGAAAAGGGGGGGGGGGGGGAAGTTTAGCCAGGGAGAAAAAGCGAGAAACGGAGAGACAGAACGGGACAGTGAGAGAGATAGGACAGCGATAGAAAACAGTTCACAGACAGCACACAGGCAGCAGTGCAACATATCATAAACAGCACGTAGGTCAGCATGGCCGAGTGGGAAAGAACGCGTGTTCTTAAACATACGGCGTGCTGATGCTGAGGTAAGCGGTTCAACCCCACATTGGACAGTTGGACTAACATGTTGACCTCTCGTTTTTGACTTTGGGAATAAATTACAAGTACATCTGAAGTCGGAGTGGGTTCACCTGATGGCGAGGGACACTGTTATTAGGGAAAGCAAATACACACGCAAAATTCAGTCTAAGCACTACTAGAAGTGGTTGAGTTCAAAGCGAGCGAGCGCAAAATAAATAAATAAACAGCACACAGACAGGAGTGCTACGTGTCATAGATAGCACATGGACAGCATTGCTACATATCACAAATAGCACACAGACAGCAGTGCTACATGTCACAGACAACAGTGCTACATGTCACAGACAACAGTGCTACGTGTCACAGACAGCAGTGCTACATGTCACATACAACAGTGCTACATGTCACAGACAACAGTGCTACACGTCACAGGCAGCAGTGCTACACGTCACAGACAACAGTGCTACGCGTCACATACAACAGTGCTACATGTCACAGACAGCAGTGTTACATGTCACAGACAGCAGTGCTACATGTCACATACAAAAGTGATACACATCACATACAACAGTGCTACATGTCACAGACAGCAGTGCTACATGTCACAGACAGCAGTGCTACACGTCACATACAACAGTGCTACACGTCACATACAACAGTGCTACATGTCACAGACAGCAGTGCTACATGTCACAGACAGCAGTGCTACACGTCACATACAACAGTGCTACATGTCACAGACAGCAGTGCTACATGTCACAGACAGCAGTGCTACACGTCACAGACAACAGTGCTACACGCCACATACAACAGTGCTACATGTCACAGACAGCAGTGCTACATGGTCACATACAACAGTGCTACACGTCACATACAACAGTGCTACATGTCACAGACAGCAGTGTTACATGTCACAGACAGCAGTGCTACACGTCACAGACAACAGTGCTACACGTCAAATACAACAGTGCTACATGTCACAGACAGCAGTGCTACATGTCACAGACAGCAGTGCTACACGTCACATACAACAATGCTACACGTCACATACAACAGTGCTACATGTCACAGACAACAGTGCTATATGTCACAGACAGCAGTGCTACATGTCACAGACAACAATGCTACACGTCACATACAACAGTGCTACATGTCACATACAATAGTGCTACATGTCACAGACAACAGTGCTACATGTCACAGATAGCAGTACTACACGTCACAGAAGCAGTACTACACGTCACAGACAACAGTGCTACACGTCACATGCAACAGTGCTACATGTCTTATACAACAGTGCTACATGTCACAGGCAGCAGTGCTACACGTCACATACAACAGTGCTACAGGTCACATACAACAGTGCTGCATGTCACAGACAACAGTGTTACATGTCACAGACAGCAGTGCTACATGTCACATACAACAGTGCTACATGTCACATACAATAGTGCTACGTGTCACAGACAGCAGTGCTACACGTCACAGACAACAGTGCTACACGTCACATACAACAGTGCTACATGTCACAAACAGCAGTGCTATACGTCACATACAACAGTGCTACATGTCACAGACAGCAGTGCTACACGTCACATACAACAGTGCTACGTGTCACAGACAGCAGTGCTACATGTCACAGAAAGCAGTGCTACATGTCACAGACAGCAGTGCTACACGTCACATACAACAGTGCTACACTTCACATACAACAGTGCTACATGTCACAGACAACAGTGCTACATGTCACAGACAACAATGCTACATGTTACAGACAGCAGTGTTACATGTCACGGACAGCAGTGCTACACGTCACAGACAACAGTGCTACATGTCACAGACAACAGTGCTACATGTCACAGACAGCAGTGCTACATGTCACGGACAGCAGTGCTACATGTCACGGACAGCAGTGCTACACGTCACAGAAAGCAGTGCTAACCATCACAGACAACAGTGCTACGTGTCACAGACAACAGTGCTACACGTCACAGACAGTAATGCTACGTGTCACAGACAACAGTGCTACACATCACAGACAACAGTGCTACGTGTCACAGAATACAGTGCTACGTGTCACAGACAACAGTGCTACATGTCACAGACAGCAGTGCTACATGTCACAGACAGCAGTGTTACACGTCACATACAACAGTGCTACATGTCACAGACAGCAGTGCTACATGTCACAGACAGCAGTGCTACACGTCACAGACAACAGTGCTACACGTCACATACAACAGTTCTACATGTCACAAACAGCAGTGCTATACGTCACATACAACAGTGCTACATGTCACAGACAACAGTGCTACATGTCACAGACAGCAGTGCTACACGTCACATACAACAGTGCTACGTGTCACAGACAGCAGTGCTACATGTCACAGAAAGCAGTGCTACATGTCACAGACAGCAGTGCTACACGTCACATACAACAAAGCTACACGTCACATACAACAGTGCTACATGTCACATACAACAGTGCTACATGTCACAGACAACAATGCTACATGTTACAGACAGCAGTGTTACATGTCACGGACAGCAGTGCTAAACGTCACAGACAACAGTGCTACATGTCACAGACAACAGTGCTACATGTCACAGACAGCAGTGCTACACGTCACATACAACAGTGCTACGTGTCACAGACAGCAGTGCTACATGTCACAGAAAGCAGTGCTACATGTCACAGACAGCAGTGCTACACGTCACATACAACAGTGCTACACTTCACATACAACAGTGCTACATGTCACAGACAACAGTGCTACATGTCACAGACAACAATGCTACATGTTACAGACAGCAGTGTTACATGTCACGGACAGCAGTGCTACACGTCACAGACAACAGTGCTACATGTCACAGACAACAGTGCTACATGTCACAGACAGCAGTGCTACATGTCACGGACAGCAGTGCTACATGTCACGGACAGCAGTGCTACACGTCACAGAAAGCAGTGCTACACATCACAGACAACAGTGCTACGTGTCACAGACAACAGTGCTACACGTCACAGACAGTAATGCTACGTGTCACAGACAACAGTGCTACACATCACAGACAACAGTGCTACGTGTCACAGACAACAGTGCTACGTGTCACAGACAACAGTGCTACATGTCACAGACAGCAGTGCTACATGTCACAGACAGCAGTGCTACACGTCACATACAACAGTGCTACATGTCACAGACAGCAGTGCTACATGTCACAGACAGCAGTGCTACACGTCACAGACAACAGTGCTACACGTCACATACAACAGTGCTACATGTCACAAACAGCAGTGCTATACGTCACATACAACAGTGCTACATGTCACAGACAACAGTGCTACATGTCACAGACAGCAGTGCTACACGTCACATACAACAGTGCTACGTGTCACAGACAGCAGTGCTACATGTCACAGAAAGCAGTGCTACATGTCACAGACAGCAGTGCTACACGTCACATACAACAGTGCTACACGTCACATACAACAGTGCTACATGTCACATACAACAGTGCTACATGTCACAGACAACAATGCTACATGTTACAGACAGCAGTGTTACATGTCACGGACAGCAGTGCTAAACGTCACAGACAACAGTGCTACATGTCACAGTTAACAGTGCTACATGTCACAGACAGCAGTGCTACATGTCACGGACAGCAGTGCTACATGTCACGGCAGCAGTGCTACACGTCACAGAAAGCAGTGCTACACATCACAGACAGCAGTGCTACGTGTCACAGACAACAGTGCTACGTGTCACAGACAACAGTGCTACGTGTCACAGACAACAGTGCTACACGTCACAGACAGTAATGCTACGTGTCACAGACAACAGTGCTACACATCACAGACAACAGTGCTACGTGTCACAGACAGCAGTGCTACATGTCACAGACAGCAGTGCTACACGTCACATACAACAGTGCTACATGTCACAGACAGCAGTGCTACATGTCACAGACAGCAGTGCTACTTGTCACAGACAACAGTGCTACACGTCACATACAACAGTGTTACATGTCACAGACAGCAGTGCTACATGTCACGGACAGCAGTGCTACACGTCACATACAACAGTGCTACACGTCACATACAACAGTGCTACATGTCACAGACAGCAGTGCTACATGTCACAGACAACAATGCTACACGTCACGTACAACAATGCTACACGTCACATACAACATGCTACATGTCACAGACAACATCGCTAAATGTCACAGACAGCAGTACTACACGTCACAGAAGCAGTTCTACACGTCACAGACAACAGTGCTACACGTCACATACAACTGTGCTACATGTCACATACAACAGTGCTACATGTCACAGACAGCAGTGCTACACGTCACAGACAGCAGTGCTACACGTCACAGACAGCAGTACTACACGTCACAGACAGCAGTGCTACACGTCACATACAACAGTGCTACACGTCACATACAACAGTGCTACATGTCACAGACAACAGTGTTTCATGTTACAGACAGCAGTGCTACATGTCACAGACAACAGTGCTACATGTCACAGACAGCAGTGCTACGGGTCACAGACAGCAGTGCTACACGTCACATACAACAATGCTACGTGTCACAGACAACAGTGCTACATGTCACAGACAACAGTGCTACGTGTCACAGACACAAAAGTCACACTTACCCTTCAGCTTCTTGTTCAACAGACGAAGGGCGTCGTCCATGCAGAAGTCACCCCTGAACTTCATGGCTCGGGTCACGGACACGCCCATCTTGGTGCCGAAGAGCTCGACACGAAAAGTCCGTGTTTGGGCCACCCAGGGAAAAATACCACATCCATCTTTGTTTTGGGGAAATAGGGGCCTCTCAGCAACGGGGTTGGGTCTGCGGGGGCAGTGAATCTTTCTACCCCATTCTTTTTCTTTAGAAACTGCTTTTGTTTTTTCCTTCTTTCACACACATACTCTCTTCTTCTTCTTCTTCTTTTTTTTCTTTCTTCTTTTCCTTTTTCCCCCAAAAACCAAAGGGGTTTAAAAAAAAACTGAGAATGAAAAAAGAGTTTATGAAAAAATTTGAAAAAAGGGGGGCAAAAATATTTCGGCCGTTAAAAGACATAACCTCTTATAACAACCGTTTTGAGAGTAAGGTTGAAGAAAAAGCGACAAAAAAAATAGTCAACGACACAAGTGGGAAGAAAAAAATCAAGAGATGGACGAACACAGTCCGACAGAATGTACCCGTCAGGGCGAGAGAAAAACAGTGTTTTAAAATCCTTGCAGTCAACCCTTTATCGTAGAGACCCCCCACCTTTATTTAAATTTATTGGGTTTTAAAGGGGTGATTGATGGACACGCGTCACAGATTTAGAAAACCCCCCCATCCTAAGTCCAAAAAAAATAATGGGGCTGCCCGTGCTGTAAATATTTAACACGCTTAAACATAACATGGACTGGCTGGTTGAGCAGGCCGGCTGCAAACCCATAGGGGGCTTTTATTTGGCCGAGTCTGACGCAGAAATGTTCCTTCGACGACTTGTTGTCGTCATTTGTAGGTTTAGGGGTTTGAATCCTGGCGGGGTTCCCATAGTTTTTCCCCCCGGTATATTTTTCCCAATGTTTTCCCCGTGGTCGTCATTTACCGAAAGAAATTGGGGAGATCAGGGGCATACCCCCGCAAACGATATGGGGTTTTAGTTATGTCCTTTTTTTTTAAGCCCAAACGTAGCAAGCTATTGTTGCCCAAAATGTCAAAATGGCAAATCAAATCAAATTTGCCAAGGGATTTGGATTTAATTTTCTATAGTGGCAAACCCAAAATATGTACCTTTTTTTGCCTCGCTGTGTTTTAAACAGGGTTAGGGGTTCCCCAGCAATTTTCTGTCCCCCCCATATTCTTCTTTTTCTTTTTGTTCGCTTGGAAAAATGTCATAACCCCAATTTTTTTTCTTGTATAAAATTTTTTAAATGTCTTTTTTTAGTTCATCGCGGTCC
>JACEFZ010009642.1:0-34808 GCA_014155875.1 Cepaea nemoralis | reverse complement strand
TTGAATCAAATGGCTGCAACACATATCACACGTAATGTTTACACAGAAGACGAAGACAATTCATAAAAAACTCAATTGTGCGAAAAAAATACACCATTGAACATTCATAATATATTTAATCCTATCACTCTTCCTCTCTCATCTTTTGTTCACTAACTCAAAGTTTGTGTGTTTAAAAATGTTTTTCTGATTAAAATAAAAAAGGGCTCGTTTTAAACAATTATCGAGCCGATAGTAGTACCTTTTAATAGTACTTTCTGTGGAAAGACAAGAATATCTACGCCATTTGACAGGACTCTTGATGGTAATGATGACTGTTCATGTTGAACATCTGCTACAAAATCTGTGGAAAGACAAGAATATCTACATTCTACGCCATTTAGCAGGGCTCATGATGATGATGAAAGCTGTTCACATTGAACATCTGCTACAAAATCTGTGGAAAGACAAGAATATCTACATTCTACGCCATTTAGCAAGGCTCATGATGATGATGATGATTCACACTGGACATACACTACACAATCTTTTTTGTCTTGAAAGTGTTCATGTTGTTACCCTCACATGATTATATTATATTGTTCTTATGGAAACTTGTTTGCTGTCCTGACAGAGCAAGGGATGAGGTGCTTCTAACCCTGGCATGCTGCAGAACAAGAACAGTGTCCCACTGTACCTTGAGAGGGTTTTGGTAAGTCCAATGTTGATCGTATTCCTTGGTGAGAATGTCCCTTCTTGTTTGTGTTTCTAGGCTGTGTACAGGTTTGTGTACAGTCAATGTTGATGATCCAATAGCATTTGTATAGGATAAGTTATGTGTACACTCAATGTTGATGATCTTATGGGATTTGATAAATGCATATTTATATACAGTCATTGTTGATGAAACTTTAGTATATTTTTAGGATAGATGCTGATATGCACACGGTTAATTTTGATGTTAATCCATTTTAAAAATATGCTCTAATCTTTGTATTTTTAGGGCAGACACTGTCGTTTGTAAAGGGGATACTGTCAACATTGTGGGGGAATTCAGCAGTGATGCCTGCATTGTTGATGACAACAATGGCCTTATTATAGTCAACCCTGACCTGCTGCTGTCTGGGACATTGGTTGTGTCATCAATATTCTGTGCTCGAAAGTAAAGCCACTTGTATCTGTCTGATATCCTGTACTTCTGCTTCTAGTTAATTCCAGTGTCACTTTTATACTTTGAATTAAGCTGTCTTTTAGTCACCTTTATACTTTGTGTAAAGCTGTTGTTTTGTCACTTTTAAAGTTAAATTTAGTTGCATGTCCTTTACAGGACATTGCAATCATGTATTGGTTGTTTGTGATTTACAAGGCAATTTAACCTTCAGTAGCTTGCATTGAAGTACCAAACTGGCCACCTTTACCTCCCAAGATATTTCTTGGTACACATTTTGGGCTGGGTCGACCTGGAAGCCCAGGTCAATGTTAAACATGGGAATCTGCCCTGAAGCAGATGGAGCCCAGGATCTGTGGGCTGGCAGCCGAGTGTCTAGCCACTACGCTACGTCGGCTCCCATGACAAAGATAGGCTCACCCCCAACTGTCCATATATGGATAGAAAATAGGTAATACCATGAATTGAAGCAGCAGATGCACTTTAAAAACGAGAGATTAATATGAACAAGGAAATAATGAAGTTTCATAGTGTGATATCAAGACTATAAGTAAAGAGCAGAATAAATCCACCAAAGACTGCAACACTGATTATTGACAGGGACAGATCACCTTTCTTCATTTTAGGACAGATATAACAGACTAAATAAACATGATTAATCTTTTTCTGTTTGTTTCACTATTATGCATGTGAAGACCACCAAACCAAACTGCTGAACATGTTCTGCAAGAATCTCTGTACCCTCGCTGTCATGTCTCCACCTTGAAGTGGTAGAGTGGCTTGCATGTTCTAGTAACCCCAAGAGAAATGTCAACGGTAGCGCAGCTATTGATACGGTCTCCCATATCAGACAGGTCATGGGATAGGAATCAGGTGAAGAGACTCACACCTGCTCTCTTGTAGGTAGACGGGACAGTAAAAGGCTAGGGAAAGCAAACCCCCAAAATATGCTTGAAGTCAGATCTACTGAGGCACAGGTTTGACAAAACAGTGCAACACAGTTCTCCTGTTGTTGATGTTCTCTGTACAACGAGCTGAGAAACCTATGCTGGTCTACTAAATCAGCGTTAAACTACAAGCTGTTTCGAACCAAAGACACACTCCAAAAATAATTGAGTTCATCATGAGAAATCACCCGACAGCTGTCAAAGATGCATTTACATGTTCTGTGTCTGGCGACAATTATAGTAATTTCATTGTGCACATAACACTTGGTTTCCATTTCATAGTCCAGGTTTTCCAATATATATGAACGGAACAGTTAATAGCTGTTGTAATCACCTATAGAATGAGTTAATTGTTCGTAATTGTAAGCTTGGCATATTTTTTAACAAATGTAGCCAAACAAACATTACTATTATTTGTATATTTTATAAAATATTACAACCTGTTCTATTTTGATTAAAATCTTGTGTAACTTTTTTCAGGTCTGTGCTAAATGAGAAGTTTAAGGTAATTTTCTGTATTTGTTTCAAATAATCATTGACTGTACTTTTAAAAATGACAAACTGTCACGGTAATAATTTCTTGGTTGTCTTCTTCTTCTGCATCTGTCAGTGTTTTTTGTTGTTGGGCCATATTTGCATTGTGCCTATTTACAACAGAGCTGCAATATTTGCACCTTTCGGCCAGCACATCCGACTTTATCATAGCCTTTCTTAACTATGTTAGCCTACCTGGATAGCTTTAAGGGATATTTCACTTTCTTAGTGTGATGACTTTATCCATGTCCTTTGCATTCTTGTGGATGCGCTTTGCCTAGCCATCCAGAACAGCTGAATGTAAGAATTGCTTCATAAGAGATGTTGAATGGAAGAATGTATGAGAGGAAATGGAGAAGAAGGGCAGAATGTCAGACGGGCCTGCATGCCCAATTCTTAACCCTTTGAAAATAAAGATTTTCGTTCGTTCGTTCATGCGTTTTGTTTGACCCTCAAAGAAAAGCAAGGGCAACCACATGGGCACTCCCTGCCATCCAAGGAGGCTTCCATAAATGCAAAATCGACACATGATGCTTGGTTCAGTGTTCACCCAGGAATGTTCATGTCCTGCACGATGTTGTGTGGACTCATATATTGGGCCTTTCATTCACCACAGTCTGTGACTTTAGAAACCAGCTGGGTGCAGTCTGTGGACTCATTGGGACTCTAATGATTTCCCAGTAAAGAGCTGCTCTGTTGCAGATTGCTGGATAGCAGACTGTCATTTATACCAGACGCTGTGGTCGTGATCTGGTTAGTGCCTACCACAGGCATTCAGAGTTCAATCTCAGATGCGACCACATTTTATGTTCCGGTCTGTCGCCAGTCTAGCCTCATGGATGATTGGTTGGTGAATCAGTCAGATAACTAAAACCTGTGCAGGACGCATGACCAACCTAACCCTAATCTCAGCCAATCTGCGGTGCTGTGCTAAACCATGACCTGTTTTTGTGTGTGTGTGTATGGTTAGTTAGTTAGTCGAAAGATCATCCTCATTGCACATCGAACCATTCAGTCCATAAGTGCTTGGATCCCCTCCTCAGCAAATCCCGCAGCATGTAGCGGCTAACGACACCAGTTCTGTGTTTGTTTATCAATCTTCTTTGGCTTCCTGCGTAGTGTTCTTGTTTGGCCACCCCTCTTTTAATTTGCTGTTCTCGCAGTCTGGCCATGGTTGTGGATTCAATCATCACTTGGTTCACGCAAAAGTCTTACTTCTCGTAGAGCATTCAGAATGTCAGCCTGGTCCATGGCGCGTCCGCCCTTCACCGTAGCCTCACCTGCGAGCTTGTCAGCCCGCTCATTTCCTTGTACTCCCGCATGCCCTGGCACGAAGATGAAACTAATCTTTGCCAGCCGAGACCGCTCCAGAGGCAGCAACCATTCTCTTCGGATCGACCCCTCCTCTATCCTCTTGATCATGTTCATTGAGTCGCTAAGGAAACATGCCCTAGTGAATGTCTGTGTCTCGAGCCATGTTATTGCTTTACTTACTGCCATGACTTCCATAGTCAGGCTACTTGTGGTTTCAGTGAAAGCACCAGTCCTCCTTCACAATTCTCCCTCCGGCCCGAGCCGTAAAGGCCCATGAGCTTCTCACATGTCGGACGACCGACCCATCTGTGTAGATGACAGCATCACCGTCTAGCGAATTCTCGAAAATCAACGCTTGTACTTCAGCCTCCACAGCAGCCAGATTTTCTTGTCTGCATTTCCTATCTAGTTGGATGCAAACTGAAAAGGATGTGCAGAAATCTGTTGGCACTTGTACCCACTCCTCGCCAGGTTCTAAGTTCTCAAGTGAACAACCTGTTGAAGAATGTCTTCTGCTTGACCCATCCACGACCGTCCTCTTTTTAACCTGCTGCCCTTCACCTTCATAATTTCACTATTGTGTGTGGTGAATATCCCTTACAGGATGTTGCAGTCAACATCAGCATTTTCCAGCTGCTGTTGATGTACTAGGCAAGATTATGCTCAGTAGTTTGCCATTGCTTTCTGAGCAACCGGCTCACATACCCCGTAAGTTACCAACGCGGTGAGAACCACTACCGATTCTTGCGCAGGTTACGTTACTCACGAGAATATACGGGATTACGGAGAAAGACATTAACTCCTAGGCCAGGGAGACCGGAGACCTAGTATACCTCTGTGTAGATGTAAAGTTCCTGCACTTGTCTTGCACACCTTGCTTTTTTGTGAACTTGGAGAGGGGAAGAAGAGTTCTGCAACACAGACTCTGTGGAGATGGTACTCTGGTCTCCACACTCACCTCACTGTGATAGGTTCCAACTCTTTCGGGACTCTCTGAAATCCATTGCATCAGACTGAAGAGTTAAAGCTTAGTCTTCCATAGCCTGTCTGTTGTGACTTGAAGTGCTTGAGGAGCTTGCTTGTTCTATTGACTCCAAGAGCTAAGCTGATGGAAGTGCAGCTATTGATAGGGTCTCTCATGTTGGACACGTCCAGGGGTAGAGACCAGACAAAGTGAGACACAAACCTTCTGTTTTGTAGGTGAACTGGACAGTCTAAGACAGTGGTTCTCAACCTTTTTTGGCCCGTGCCCCCCTTCACCATATTTTCAGAACGTCACCCCCCCCCCCCCCCCCCCCTGTCAAAAATTTGGCTTGTGCCCCCCTGCGCCATATTTTCAAAACAAATCCCTCCTTTCATATTTCCTACCTAAAAATCCCCCCACCCCTACACAGTATACATAAAAATGGAAGGTAAATATGTTAAAACAGGTCTAGACTTCCACATAAAACGTGATTTGTGGGTCTACTTACTTTATAAAATGAATTTTAGAAGGATGAGACGTGCATAACTGTAAAGTATGAAGGGAAAAGCAATATCAAGTAATCGGTTCTTGTATTAACGCGATCTTGAAATGATCTTCATTTCCCCCTTGGAAACCCTAAAATTCCCCCGTGGGGGGGGGGGGGGGGAATTCCCCACCGGTTGAGAACCACTGGTCTAAGACATCTTGAGAAACATTCTTGTTGAAATAGAATTTAATGAGCCATAGGCTTGGTGTAACAGTGCAGTGTCACTCACTTGCTTCATGAAGACGTCTTCCAGAGAGTTGACCTGCCAGTCAACCTGCATTTTTATTTTCTATATTTGTTTATTATTCCCATTTAACAATTTACTGGCTGGCATATTTTGCTGCATCTCATCAGAATTATATAACATATGAAGTGAATGGATGACAAATATTTTGGCTATAATCGGTAATCGCAGTCACTATGGGGATAGCTTTGCTCCTTATTCAAGCAGTATCAGAGACTTTGTTCGTTATGTCATCATCATCATCTTCATCAAGTGCCCTGCCACCTAGCATAGGCATTCATGTCTCTCCACAGATCTCTGTCTCTGGTGTTCTGGATTAACTCTGCTGCTGATATTTCTCCAAGTCCATCTATCCAGCATAATTTCTCTTGGTCGGCCTCTGCCCCCTCTTCCCATCGATCTTTCCAGTTGTCACAATGTTCTCCAATGCCTGTCTTCTCAAAACATGACCAAAGAAAGCATTTTGTTTTTTTTCTTAGTCTCTTTCATGTGTTATGTATTTCAGTCAAAAAAGGATTCAATTTTCACTTCTGTTCTATTAACTTCATTGACGTATATAATGCTGTAGCGAAATATGCCAGTCAATAAATCATGCATCCTGTTTGTGCTTTCTATGTTTAAATTCACTAAGGGAATTCTAGATGTGATTTCCAAAGACAGTTTAATTTCTCCTCCATTTTGATTGTTTTCTTCCAGGGAGTGGACGGTGGCAACCTTCAAATGCTCTATGGCAGTGTCATTCACAGCTTGTTTCAGTCTGTACTCAAGGATGGCGTCAGAGATGAGAAAGCCATCCTGAAAATGGCTTCAGTCCTGCTCCGGTCTAACAAGTTCCTCCATGAAATGTAAGAGCATTGCCATAAACTGATTTGTTTTGTTTGATAAACTGAACTCAGAAAACACAATTTAGGATGGTATATACTGCCCTTCTTGCCTGCCAAGACAGTGGTAAGAGTTCAATACCCAGATGAGGCAGAATTATTTTATTCCAATTAGTACAGCTCTGTGGTCCATCCAGCCTCATAGAAATGGGTACTAGACAATTATTCTAGTTTCTGAGCTTGTAGAGGGGAAGGTGATTTCTGTAACACTGGCCCTGTGTGGATGGTAACTTTGATACCTAGTCCAGAGAAAAGTCTGCATCAACCTCATCCTGATAGTTGTCAGCCTTTTTCAGGATTAGACAACCTCCTGAATGCCAGTGGATCAGTCTTACACGTTAAAACCCGTCTTCCAGAGGTACCACCAACCAGCCAACCCTGAACTGCTATTGTAAATGTTTACATCTATTGTTTATTCTATAACAGGTACAGCCAGGGTGTACAGGATGGCAGTGTCATGGAGGAGATTGGTCAGTATATTCCTTCACTTATATCATGGCTGACAAAACATACTCCAGCATTGGGTCGAGCCGGTACAGTCAAGTTGCCAGAGTGAGTTTCATTTCTCATGTCTTGGAATGTACTGAAAAGAGTTTTTGTATTAGCATTCTTCTTTTGCCCTGTATTGCCCACTGCGGCGTAAGTCCTCATGCAACTCATTCCAAGCTATCCCATGTCCTCTCATATTATTTATTTGTGTCTCTACTTCTCAACTGGCAAGACTGAGGAGAAAAGAAAAAGGGGAAGGCGGAGAGATAAATATCTTGTTGGTTTGACCACATGGCATAATCAAGAGAAGAACATGGAGCTGATCCACGTCTCTGGTGATCAGGGGAGATGGTGAAACATGACCACCCACGCTTATCAGCATGGTATATGATGATGACTTCTCTTCTCCGTGTATATTTAGGTCTTCCCCTTTTTCTGTTGCCTTTGGATTTCAAAGGACTTTCTAGCTATTCTATTCTTGCGTTTTCTCAATGTCTGTCATGTCCATCTTTGATTCACCTCTGTTTAGTTCTGTCCATGAGCTTGTGTGTTACGGGGACCGTAGGGGAAAGACAAGAATAGTAACACTTTAGCTTCCGTGCTTGTCATAAAATAAAAGGCAGCTAAGGAGGATTCTGCCAGTGAGTTACCAGGTCCCTTAAGTGAAGCTAAGAATAGCAACACACTGAAAATTGTCATAGTTATACGGAGGGTCAGGCAAGGGACTGGCTTCCCCATTCCGTAGAAAAACTTGCGGAAAATTCCAGCCAAACATGAACAAGTCTTGTTAGCATTCAGATGTGTATAATCTATACTGAAACAAGCATTTCTTGCCATCAAGTTCAGAATGTAAGCAGCAACAAACTGGTAGATTTTGTGACCATTCTTTGGAGAAGCATGATTGCCCATGCCAGCTGTCAAGGCACTTGATGATTGAATGATGTTTTTGTTAGTCATGTTTGTACTGTTTGCAATAACGGTTGTTGTAACTGAATCTTTGTTCATGCCCCATATTTGTATGGACCTGTCGGCACTCGACGGGTGATGTGGTCAATATGACGCTGGCCATCTTTACTTCTGAGGACATTTTGTGATACTCGTTTTAGGCTAGGTCGACCTAGGAGCCCTGGTCAATTTTAAAATCCACCTTGATGGGGATTTGAACACATGACCACAGTGTCAGCAGGCTGCATGCTAGCCTCTGCATTACTACGGCTGCAGTATTTGTTTGCAGAATTCTAACAGAACTGTGTTCCTTGTGCATCACCTCTATATCCCATCTGGCCCTTGGGTTGAAGTGTGTTGACAATGAAATGCCTAAAACCTGTGGAAACATTATCAGCCTAACCCAGTCTGTCCATGTGTGCTTCATCACCAGATTACTTTCTAATATGCTGGTTTCTATTCTTGGAGAGGGGAATAGTGCAACACTGTCCCTGAGGAGATGGTACCTTGGCACTGGGTTGGGAGGAAAGTGCCTACACCAGTGGTTCTCAACCTTTTTGGGAATGTCATTCCCCCCTTTCATATTTCCTCCCTATAAATTTCCCCCACCTCTACACAGTATACGTAAACATGGAAACTAAATTTAATAACGCATATTTGAACAAGTCTAGATGTCTACATAAAACGTGATTTGCGGGTCTACTTATGTTATAAAACGAATTTCAGAAGGGCGAGAAGTACAGAACTGTAAAGTATGGTGGGAAAAACAATATCAAGTAATCGGTTCTTGTATTAACGTGATCTTGAAATAATCTTAATTTCTCTCCCCCCCCCCCATATTCACCATTCCCCATTCCCCAACCGGTTGAGATCCACTGAACTACATTAACCTTACTCTGATAGGTGCAAGTTCTTGTCAGTGCTCAGAAAACAAAAATACCAAATCATCGGACTAAAGAGTTAACACTTAGACTTGCAGAGGATGCACTACCAACCAACTATCACCGAGGTATGTGAAGAGTTAACATTTCAAACTCATGACTTTATTTCACTTTTTTTGTCTGGCACAGGTCTGACGTGGTAGTCAAAGAGATACATGATATTGAGGAGAACATCTGGTCGCCCAGGTAATGTGGTTGTAGTGTTTCTGTTAATCTACAGTCATGACCGGTTTCAGTTAGTGAACTATTGCAGAGTCGAGCACAGAGCTGCTAAATAGGTGTGCACGGTGACAAAATAGATGTGCACTTTGGCAAAATAAAAGATGTGCACTTTGGCCAAAAAATATGTGCACAGAGTTGCTAAATAGTTGTGTTGAGTATGGTGAATTAATGTGCATGATAACAAAATGGTCGTGTTCAGAGTGGGAAATTAGTGCACTGAATGTTGATATAGATATCAACATGTAGATGAAAGAAGTGTGCATTAGAAGGATTATGCTATGATCTTTTTCTAAGTGCTATTTAGGATTGTGCTATGATGTTAGTTCATGTTGGATATTTACAAAGATTGTGAAATAATCTTTATCTAGACCTGTTATTTAGAAGATCTGCACTAATGATCTTTTTCTATAAGCTATTTAGGATTGTGCTACGATTTTAGTTATGTTGGATATTTACAAGTATTTTGCAACAATCTTTGTCTATACCTGTTCTTTAGAAGGTCTGAGCTAATGATCTTTAAACAAAATTTATTCAGATGAATCAGCCTTTTTAATTTCAACATTACAATGTATACCTTCACATGGTGATACAGAGAGCAACCAAAAGGCAGACTGTCAAATATAGGACTAAATAGTCCTAAAGAAACTGACATACATTATGGAGTCAAAACAATTTAATAATTCTTCGAGGATCTTCACTAAAAAGAAAATTTGGGCTTTTGAGCTCAAATGTTACAGAAACATTCTTAAAATATGGACCCAGAAGAAGAAAATTATTGAAATGTTACAAGACTTGAACATGGATGACAACTGGCTATTAAACAGTATCTTGTCTCGGAACATACTTTGGCCTTCTGGAATATGACAATGTTTTGGAATGAACATGATGGAAGGCAGGGGTCAACCAGCACGAGGATGGGCACAGGACATTTAAGACACTTTGGGCATAAGGAGGCAGAAATAGCAAGAGGCTGAGAGGCTTGTCAGTTGACCGTGATGAGAGTGATTATGTAAAGGATCTGCCACATGATGAGGACAAGAGGAATGGATGAAAGAACATACCCACATTGGTGAAGACAGATTATTGAAAAGAGGAACTGATGAAAGAACATCTCACATTGGTGAAAACAGATTATTGAAAAGAGGAACTGATGAAAGAACATCTCACATTGGTGAAAACAGATTATTGAAAAGAGGAATTGATGAAAGAACATCCCATATTGGTGAAAACAGATTATTGAAAAGAGGAATTGATGAAAGAACATCCCATATTGGTGAAAACAGATTATTGAAAAGATCTTGAAAGAAGGGGACAAGTAATCATATTCAGGCTAAGGATAGGCCACTGCAAATCTTATGACCTGGTCTTGAAGATGTGTGTGAATAATCTGAGATGACGGTCCAGCTTATTTATTGTACAGGAATGTGACTTAGAGCTCTTGGAGCAGCGCTGTAAATTTGGTTTGAAGAGGGTCACTGTTATTGCACTCAGATAACACTATAAGTGCTCCAGTCTCCTTCCAGAGATGACACATGGAGAATCTTAGCACAGTGCACGATCAGTGAGGATCCAAATGTATGTATATCAGAATCACACATGCTGTACATTTTTTATGGGTAGCTTTTTTAATTTGGAAATGTTACCAGGACAGTTGCTTATTCAATCAGCCAGCTCTTCATTTCCAACTGCCAAGGGAGTTTTAATGGTCGCAGTGTGCAAATAAATGTTTCCTGAGTATTTCACCTTTGTTTGAGAAAGCTAGACTTCCAATCCACTACCAGGATCAGGGGGGAGCGTGGCAGCCTTTTTCTCATGTTGTAAAAATTCACTGAGACGAACCTGGTCTGCTTGAGCCTGAGGCGGATGCCATAACTTCTGATCTCTCTCTCCTTCAGTGTGTTTATAATGTGTGTGATGTTTGTGCGTGTCTATTGTGTGTGTGAAGAAGTGTATTGTGGGAGTTGCTTTATGTATGAATGAGTACATATGGGCGTGAGAGAGGAAGAGAGAGATAATGTTTATATGAGTAAATGTTTGTGATTGTGAGTGGGCATATGTGCAGCCCTTAGCAATCTGTAGTCTAATAAAGGAAAACAATAGAGAGATCTCATTGTTCTCAAAACAGCATTAGAGAAAGTACACAAGAAGAAGAAAAAAGAAAAACATTACTCTCCTACACAATAGTAATCTTTACATAGAATACACCTGAAGCCACGTTTCTTAAGAAATCAGTCTACTTTGTTTGCTCTCTAAAATGCTCACTTATATCTCATATAAATTTGGCAGTTCATTTAAGACATAGTCATATCTCAGTTGGCTTGGCAGCCTTTGAGCAGTTACAAATTGAAGAAGTCATTGAGATGACTGCTGTAAGAAACTCACAAGTCAAGTTATCTCTTGTCTGATAGACAGATATGATTTCTGCTCTCACAGTCACAAATGTTTTTGGGCTCAGGATGGTTTGATCAGTGATCTCCAAGATCACCCTGGGGCTGACAGATGACAGCAAGGAAGGACAAACCAGAAATATGCCAGCATGGTTCGTCACTGATATAGCATGTTGACTGTTCTCATCTTTCTGCAGATTTGGTTTGAAAGGCAAGATTGATGTGACTGTGAAAGCCAGGGTATGTTAAAACATTTTTCTGTACTTTTCTTCCATTCTTCTGTACTGTTCTTCCATTCTTCTCTTTTGTTTTCTTTTTTTTTGGTATTTTCTCAGCTTATTTTATCTTATCTCACCTCTTCTCTTCATCTCATCTTTCTTCTCTTCTGTTTTTTATATTTTCGCTTCTCTTTTATCCTCTGTATTCTTTTCTCTTCTCCTCTTGTCCTCTCTCTTATTGTAATGTCTTATGTTCTCATCACGTATTTCCTTCTCACCTTATCATTTCTCTTCACCTTATCCTTTCTCAACTCTTTTCTTTATGTTCTGTATTTCCTTCCCTTCTCTCCTCTCTTATTTTCTGTGCTACTTTCCTCTGTTTTATCATTTTCTGGTCTCCTCTTTCTGTTTTTCTCTCATCCCCTGATTTTCTCTACATTTCTCCTCTCTTATCCTCCATTATTACATCACGGCATATAGGATTACTCCTGTTGTCCAGATTTGAAAGGAAGTTGGTAAGTCAACATGATTCATGCAACTGTTGACATTTGACATCTGTTGCTATGATAGAAACGGATCATGCCTAAATGTACTATTAAAATTAAATGATGTTAATTTAGGACAAGTGCATAAATTCAAATATCTAGGCACATGGATAACATCAGATGAAAGATGTATCACAGATATAAAGAACAGAATAGGACAAGCTGCATTTTATAAAAATAAGAGCATCCTATGCAATCCTACATTATAAGGGAAAAGCTGGAACATATATCCACGACTCTGGTGATCGAGTGAGATGGCAGAACATGACCGCCCACGCTTACCGGCATGGCACATGATGGATGGATGGATGCAATTAATCATTGTGATTGGAGGTTAGAAGAAGAATTCATATCACATAGGAACCAGCTTTAACTTATGGCTGTCAGTCCTGGACAATTATTGAACAAGCAAAAAAAAAAAAAGGCCTCAGAGATGTGGTTTTTTTCCAGAAAAATGCTGAAAATTGCATGGGTAATCAAATGTTTTGAAAGAGGTTAAGACACAGATATAATTAATAACAAACATTCAAAAGAAAGTCGTAATTTTTGTTGGTCACATTATAAGGGAAAAGCTGGAACATATAGCAACAACTAGAATGATTTGTGGACAAAGAAATAGGGAAAGACCTATTTTTGACAAGCTTTTGACATGGAAAGATATTAGCACACAAATTGCTGTTAGAGATGGAAAGATGTGAAGAAACACGATTGCTCATGCCAAGCACCTGATGATGTTGTTTTCATTGGTAGAAAGATACTATATTCACAATTGCTGCTCCGTAGGAACAGTCAGCATTTCTACATTTTATCCACCAAGAGAGACAGAGCACACACAGGTGTGTACCAAATACTGTGATGATAATGGTTCTCTTTAGTCAGTTTCATTCATGATCTCTTCTAAGTCATGTTTGATATTCCCAACACAGGGATGGTTTGAATATGTTTGTGATAATTTTCCATTATACTTGGGATGGTTGCTTGTTTTCATAATTTTGATAACTCGTAGATCATAAACACAAGCCACAAACAATATGTTTTATGATTTATTGCCTGGCATATTTCACTGCATATCATCAGATGCATACTGCTGAGTTGTATATCAATTGAAGTAAATACTTGAAAAATACTTTAGATGAAACAATTAAAACACATAATCATAGGTATTTTTTGAATGTGGACCATCTGTTATCCCTACGGTAATTTCAAATTTAGCTTGAACCCTGTATTTGTGTTAAATTTGAAATTTAAATTTGAAACACATTGTTATGACTAACATTTGTTTTCTAAATTCTTTCTTCAATTTTCTTAAGCATTATAATTATCTAACTGGATTATTCATTTATTTGTGATCGACAGTTAAGGAAACCAAATCAGGTTGAGGAAGTCAAAGTTGTACCTCTTGAACTGAAGACAGGAAAAGCCAGTTTTTCTAATGAACATAATGGCCAGGTTGGTATTTTCTGGTTACTCTTTTTCTTCTACATCTTCAGATGTCAGAATGAATACATTCAAAGAAAGCAGCGGTCAACATGAGCTTGTTGACATCTGCATAGAGTTTGTCTTCAAATAGAATAGATGTAGGCCGAAATAATTTTTTCTGTTCTGCATAGGTTGAATACTCCTGCAACAAATGTTTAGCTGTCATTTTACCTGTCCTGCAGCAGTTACATTCATCAGTATCTCTTATCTTCAGTTTATGAAACATATGGATTTTTAGCCTGTTGTGTCCTTTGCAGTCTTATAATTGTTACTTCTTCTCTTTGGTGGAGTTGGTAATGTGCACACATTTTATGGTTCTTTGGATGCTCTGATTCCCACTTGGTTCCATAATTACTTCTTATAAATCTCTTCTGATTACTATTTCCAATTTTTAACAAAAGGTATAGTTTCCTTTTGGCTTTAAATGTTGCAAAACCAGGCACAAGTGAAGATATCACTTCCTAACACCCACTCTGTCATTGTATCAATGGTGACTATTTGCTAGTGTGATAATGTTGGCTTTAAGTGTTGCAGTACCAGACATAAGTGAAGATATTGCTTCCCAACACCCTCTCTCTTTGTATCAATGATGACTTGTTTTGGTAGCGTAGTAACGAGTCAAACTCGTCAGTTCCATAATTGTTAACAAAAGCAATATGCTTGTCCATTACATATGTAGAGATTACACTGACTCATGGAGTCACAATAAAAACAGTGACTATATGCCTTATTGGGAGATGAAAGACAGCAGCAGAGGAAAGAGAAGACATATTTCATATTTTGTACCAAAGCCTGAAGATGGAAATTGAAACTCTCAAAATGCCACTATATTTATCTTTCAATGACTGCTTCGGTTAACGTTGTTTTTACATAAGGTCACTTCCTGACTCAATTCCCACTCCAATAGCTGTAATGGAAGTACCCATGAAGAGATGTATCACCTCTAGTGAAGTCCATCCCCCTCAGTCCATCTTCCGTGTCCCAATGATGGGCATTTTTGAAACTACCATGTCGGCTCTCTCGTTTCCACTCACTCATACATCACTTGGAAAATAGATCAACAATGGTAAATCAAATCAAATCAAATCAACTTTATTAGGGTCACAAATTGGGCGCGCAGGCCCGTCTTACATTCGGCCCTTCCAATCACTCGTCTTTCGTTCATCAAGAGCATTATACATTTACATAGGAAGAAAAATAAACATTGTGAAATGAATGTTGTAAACATAAACAAGGCTAAACATGGAGAAAAATGTGTACATAAAAAGTATGTGACGTAAAAGTAGTGATGCCAGCGCGTCCCACACACACACACACCACACACACTCTCTCTCTCTCTTTCATTCACTCTCACTCTCACTCATTCACTCACACACACACACTCTCACTCATTCACTCTCCCGTTCACTCATTCACTCTCCCGCTCACTCGTTCACTCTCCCGCTCACTCATTCACTCTCACGCTCACTCATTCTGTCTCTCCCGCTCACTCATTCACTCTCCCGCTCACTCATTCACTCTCCCGCTCACTCATTCACTCTCCCGTTCAATCATTCACTCTCCCGCTCACTCATTCACTCTCACGCTCACTCATTCACTGTCCCGCTCACTCATTCACTCTGCCGCTCACTCATTCACTCTCACACTCACTCATTCACTCTCACGCTCAATCATTCACTCTCCCGCTCACTGATTCACTCTCACGCTCACTGATTCACTCTCACGCTCACTCATTCACTCTCACGCTCACTCATTCCTTCTCACGCTCACTCATTCACTCTCACTCATTCACTCTCACGCTCACTCAATCACTCTCACGCTCACTCATTCACTCACGCTCACTCATTCACTCTCACGCTCACTCATTCACTCTTCCGCTCAATCATTCACTCTCCCGCTCACTCATTCACTCTCACTAATTCACTCTCCCGCTCACCCATTCACTCTTCCGCTCACTCATTCACTCTCCCGCTCACTCATTCACTCTCCCGCTCACTCATTCACTCTCACGCTCACTCATTCACTCTCACGCTCACTCATTCACTCTCACTCATTCACTCACACTCATTCACTCCCACACACAGACACTCTCACTCATTCACTCTCCAGCTCACTCATTCGCTCTCACGCTCACTCATTCACTCTCCTGCTCACTCATTCACCCTCACGCTCACTCATTCACTCTCCCGCTCACTCATTCACTCTCACTCATTCACTCTCCTGCTCACTCATTCACTCTCACGCTCAATCATTCACTCTCCCGCTCACTCATTCACTCTCACGCTCACTCATTCACTCTCACGCTCACTCATTCACTCTCACGCTCACTCATTCACTCTCACGCTCACTCATTCACTCTCACGCTCACTCATTCTGTCTCTCATTCACACTCACTCACTCTCTCACTCAAACTACAGTAATGAACATAAGTTTAGATTATACATGATAAAATCAAATGGTATTTAACTTATAATATGACAGATGAGAATACACAAACATATGGATTCGCGTGTTACATAACATGCGTGTTACATGACATGCATCTGCTCAGCTCTCTCTCTCTCTCTCTCTCTCTCTCACTCTCTCTCTGTATTCTTTCATATACACACACTCACACGCATGCGTACGCTCACACACACACACACTCTCTCTCTTTCTCTCTCATTCACTCTCACTCTCACTAATTCACTCTCCCGCTCACTCATTCACTCTCACGCTCACTCATTCACTCTCCCGCTCACTCATTCACTCTCCCGCTCACTCATTCACTCTCACGCTCACTCATTCACTCTCACGCTCACTCATTCACTCACCCGCTCACTCATTCATTCTCCCGCTCACTCATTTACTCTCCCGCTCACTCATTCACTCTCCCGCTCACTCATTCACTCTCTCCCGCTCACTCATTCTGTCTCTCCCACTCACTCATTCACTCTCCCGCTCACTCATTCAGTCTCCCGTTCAATCATTCAGTCTCCCGTTCAATCATTCACTCTCACTCATTCACTCTCACGCTAACTCATTCACTCTCACGCTAACTCATTCACTGTCCCGCTCACTCATTCACTCTCACACTCACTCATTTACTCTCACGCTCACTCATTTACTCTCACGCTCACTAATTCACTCTCACGCTCAATCATTCACTCTCCCGCTCACTCATTCACTCTCACGCTCACTCATTCACTCTCACGCTCACTCATTCCTTCTCACGCTCACTCATTCACTTTCACTCATTCACTCTCACGCTCACTCATTCACTCTCACGCTCACTCATTCACTCTCACGCTCACTCATTCACTCTCCCGCTCAATCATTTACTCTCCCGCTCACTCTCACGCTCACTCATTCACTCTCCCGCTCACTCATTCACTCTCCTGCTCACTCATTCACTCTCCCGCTCACTCATTCACTCTCACGCTCATTCACTCTCACTCATTCACTCACACACACAGACACTCTCACTCATTCACTCTCCCGCTCACTCATTCGCTCTCACGCTCACTCATTCACTCTCCCGCTCACTCATTCACCCTCACGCTCACTCATTCACTCTCCCGCTCACTCATTCACTCTCACTCATTCACTCTCCCGCTCCCTCATTCACTCTCACACTCACTCATTCACTCTCACGCTCACTCATTTACTCTCACGCTCACTCATTCACTCTCACTAATTCACTCTCACGCTCACTCATTCACTCTCACGCTCACTCATTCTGTCTCTCATTCACACTCACTCACTCTCTCACTCAAACTACAGTAATGAACATAAGTTTAGATTATACATGATAAAATCAAATGGTATTTAACTTATAATATGACAGATGAGAATACACAAACATATGGATTCGCCTGTTACATAGCATGCGTGTTACATGACATGCATCTGCTCAGCTCTCTCTCTCTCTCTCTCTCTCTCTCTCTCTCTCTCTCTCTCTCTCTCTCTCTCTCTCTCTCTCTCTCTGTATTCTTTCATATACACACACTCATACGCATGCGCGCGCTCACACACACACACACACACACTAACACATCAACTCTCCCACTGTCTCACTCTCTAACACACAATCCTACACACACACACACACACTCACTCTCTCAATCACACTCTCTCACACATACACGTACACATGAACGCACGCACACACTCCCTCACTCACTCTCACACATACACGTACGAATGCATGCACTGACACATTCCCCCACCATTTCTCGCTCAATCACTCTCTCCACACACACGCATGCACACACGCATTCACTCTCTCTGACACTCTCTCTGACTCTCTCTCTCTCTCTCTCTCTCTCTCTCTCTCTCTCTCTCTCTCTCTCTCTCTCTCTCTCTCTCTCTCTCTCTCTCTCTCTCTCCCACACGCACACACATATATAGTGAACAATTATAATGAACAATTATACTGAACAATTATACCAGTAAATGAATTATGGTGGCATATAGTCGGTATGGATTAAGTATTGAAAGAGTTTTCGGTTAAATGTGTAGGGACTCATTGGATTTTTCAGATCTGGAGGCAGATGATTCCATAAGTGAGCACCAGAATAGGCAAAACATGTTTTGTATAGGTCCAATCTAGGCTTTGAGACATGTAACAAATTTAGGCGCTTGCTGTTCATTGCATTAGATTGAATCAGCGGCAGAAGATACTCTGGGGTATTTTGAGATATAATTTTATTCACTAATTTGGCTTTGTTGAAAAGGAAGCGCTTTTGTAGTGGTAGAAGTCTTAGATGACTGTACAAATTATTACTTTCAACGTGCTTTATGCCAGAAACCAGACGAATAGCGCGGTTTTGTAGAGAACATAGTCGTTTTAAATTAGATTTAGGGCAACCATCCCAAACTGTGGAACAGTAATCGAGATGTGATTGGATATAGCATGTATAGAATATTTTTCGTGTGCTTTCGTCCAGGAAGTGCTGAATTTTAGCAAGTTGGTAAACTTTTTGTGCTATTTTCTTGGTAAGAGCGTGAACATGAGAGCTCCAGTTCAAATGGCTGTCTATTAAAAGCCCTAGTGTTTTATGTTCAGTCACATTAACTATAGGTAACGTGCCCATGCAGAGTTCGAGCGGTGATCCAGTTATGGCTAGTGTCTGTAGTTTTTGTCTGGTCGTTATTAGCATGGATTTGGTTTTGCCGATGTTAATTTGCATGCGGTTTTCATTGCTCCATCTAGTAAGATTATCAAGTTCCTTTTGTAAAGAATTCTCTAATTCACTACGGTTTTCTTGACTAGTATATATAGTACAGTCGTCAGCAAATAGATCACAAGTTGTATTGATATATAAAGGAAGATCATTAATATAAACTGCAAAAAGCAGCGGACCTAGTATTGAGCCCTGAGGCACACCAATATTAAGCTGTGTGGGTCTTGATAGACAGTTGTTGAAGGACACGACTTGTTGCCTGTCGGATAGAAATGACGTAATTATGTTCACCATGTTGGTGCTTGTCTTCATTTGCTTCAGTTTTCTAATTAAAATATCGTGATCTACCATATCAAAAGCTTTTTTAAAGTCTACAAACACCGCTCCACAAATTCTACCGTTGTTGATGTTTAAGTGCCAGTTATCGGTCATTTTTGTTAGAGCACTATGGCAAGAATATTTAGGTCGAAACCCAGATTGGCTGTTAATTATTAGATCGTTGTTAATTAAATGGTGTAACGTTATTTTATGAATGTGTTTTTCTAGTGGTTTTGATAGCGACGATAATAAGGAAATAGGTCTATAATTACCCAAAACGCTATTATCGATTGAGCCATTTTTAATTAGCGGAAACACTTTAGCAATTTTAAAAGCAGATGGAAAGTAGTTTTTGGCCAGGCACTGGTTATATATGAACGTTAAGGACTCACTAATGACTGGTGCAGCACAACGAAGAATTCTATTACTGATACCATCTAGGCCGTGTGAGTTTGTTGATTTGAGGTTCAAGAGATATTTATAAACGTCTGCAACAGACATTAAAGGAATCTCATAGGGAATATTTCTGGTGCACTTCTCCTCACAGAATGATGCCAGTGAACTTAAATTACACAATGAGTCTGGTATTGAAGACTTTAGATTCTCTATTTCTGATTGAAAGAACCAACTGAATTCATCGCATGTTATAGAATTTGGTATTGCTGATTCTGTAGGGCGTTTCTTATTGGTTAGCAAGTTAATAGCCTTCCATATATTTGTACTGTTTGAATTATCTACAATCAAATTTTAGTTATGTTGAGCCAGTTGGTAGTTATGTTGAGCCAGTTACTGATTTCATTGTTCCTCAGAGTAGTAATTGTAGTATTTGTTGTTTGTGAATTGCTTGGAAGACTAAGGTTTAGTTCTTTTAAGGTTGCTGCCTTGGCAGTTGTCATCTCATCTTGTCCTCTGATACCTTGTGGGTCAAAGTGAAGCAGGAGAGTGCCTATTTATGGACTTCATATATCGAGATCCCCATAGACTGTGATATTTCCTCTGCCCACCGTTTACATGGTCTGTCTCTTCTTCTGGTTCCATTTGGTCTTTACTTCATTGATAAGACCTTGTATCCAATGGAGTGAGGTTGGTATAGATCCTTCCCCTCCCCCACCCCTCCCAACCCAGTGCCAAAGTACTGTCTCCTTGGGGACTGTTGCATGGCTCTCCTTCCACTCTGCAGGCTCAGAGGTTAGCGAGGTATGGAAGACAAGTACTGGAACTTCACATCAATGGAGAGGCATCATAGTATGTAACTAGGCCATGATTCAGCAAGCACATACAGACTGGCAGGAGTTAGGCCTGGGCTGGGCATGTTTGCTCCAGGGATGTTAGTTATTTCATTGTCTATAGACTCTAACCTGAGGGAACCTTTGTGGAGTTGTGGTGATCCAGTTGTCTGAAATCTGTCTATTTCATTGTTCCTCTGTGTAGGTTATGCTGTATTCAATGATGTCATCAGACAGAAGAGAGGATCCAGAAGAAGGCATACTGCTCTATCTCAAACATGGACAGATGGAGAGGGTAGCCGTCAAACCGCAGAACAAGTCCGGTATGTTTACCCAGTAGATGTGAAATCATGCACCTGTTTAGGCAACAGTGTAAACAAAGCTGACGGAATAGATAAAACAGTAGTTGTGTGTCTTTTACAGGAAGTTATAATCAACCCCAACATTTGTTGTCTAACAATTTACTAGGCACTTTTAGTTCAGTAGTTTGCCACTGCTTTGTGAACAGTCGACACGTCCTACCAATGAAATCAATGCAAAGCAGTCTGCTTCCAAATTGCCTGCGGCCAATTTTGAACCCCCCACTTGGTGTGTCGGGAATTGTGACATGAAAACTGAACACTGGATCAGATCTCGATCAGAACACTGCAGTTTTCATTTTCCTGGATCAGATAAGTGCTTAGGGAAGTAGACATTTGTGTTGATCATTTGTATATTTTTAATCGTTTGGATTCTTGTCCTGTTGATAAAGACTTCGGTCTCTCTCTTTTTCATTCTCCCCCCCCCCCCCCCCCCCCCCCCCCCCCCCCCACGCTGGGTTACATGCTGGGGTTGTTTGCAACATCCTGTAAAGGACATGCATCTGACTTTTAATTTCAGTAAAGATTTAATCAATCATAATTTTAGTCTTTTCTGTGCTTTTGTATGGATGTGAAGCGTGGACAATAAGCAGTCAAGCTGAAAATCAGCTGATGGCTGTAGAAATGTGGTTTCTGAGGAAAATGCAAAGAATACCATGGACGGACAGAAAAACCAATGAGCAAGTCCTTCAAGAGACAAATGAAGATTGTAAACTGATTAGACTCATTAGTCGTAGACAGTCAAAATTTTTTGGGCATGTTATGAGAAGAAATGACTTGGAGAACTTGGTGACAACTGGCAAGATCGAAGGGAAGAGACCAAGGGGAAGACTGAGAAGTAAATACCTGGATGGATTGGCCACATGGCATGGTCGAGACAGGAACACGAAGCTGATCCATGACTCTGGTGATTGAGTGAGATGGCAGAACATGACCGCCCACGCTTACCGGCAAGGCACATGATGGATGGATGGAATTTTAGTCAAGATTGAATCAATCATAATTTCGGTTTATATTTATTTAATCATTACTTCAGTCAAGATTTAATCAATTCGTCTGCAGGTCTTGTTCAGCTGAGAAATAATTTGGCCCACTATCTGACACAAGCAGTTCGACGAGAGACATCAGCAACGGGTCAGTTGACGTATCAGCTAGGTCAACTTCCGAAACCAATCAATAATAATAACGCCTGCAGCAAGTGTGCCCACCTGCTCAACTGCAGCATTTATGAAAGGTAAACATATACTGTTAGTCTGTTGTTATTGTACACAGTGAGCAGTTGTTGTACACAGGGTAATTTAGTCGTTATTGTACACGAGTAGCTAGATTTAGTTGTACACAGGGTAAATTAGTCATTGTTATTGCACAGTGAACAGCTAGATTTAGTTGTTATACACAGGGTAATTTAGTTGTTGTACACAGGGTAATTTAGTTGTTGTTATTGTACACAGTGAGTAGCTAGATTTAGTTGTACACAGTAATTTAGTCATTGTACACAGTGAGCAGCTAGATTTAGTTGTACACCTGGTAATTTAGTCATTGTTATTGTACACATTGAGCAACTAGATTTAGTTGTACACAGGATAATTTAGTCATTGTTGTTATTGTACACAGTGAGTAGCTAGATTTAGTTGTTATACATAGGGTAATTTAGTCGTCATTGTTATTGTACACATTGAGCAACTAGATCTAGTTGTACCCAGGGTAATTTAGTTATTGTTATTGTACACAGTGAGTAGCTAGGTTTAGTTGTACACAGGGTAAATTAGTCGTTGTTATTGCACAGTGAACAGCTAGATTTAGTTGTTGTACACAGGGTAATTTAGTTGTTGTTATACACATTGAGTAGCTAGATTTAGTTGTTGTACACAGAGTAAATTAATTGTTGTTATACAGTGAACAGCTAGATTTAGTTGTTGTACACACGGTAATTTAGTTGTTGTACACGGTAATTAATTGTTGTTATTGTACACATTGAGTAGCTAGGTTTAGTTGCACACATGGTAAATTAGTTGGTTATTGTACACAGTGAGCTGCTAAATTTAGTTGTTGTACACAGGGTAAGTTAGTTGTACACAGGGTAATTTAGTTGTACACAGGGTAATTTAGTTGTTGTTATTGTACACAGTGAGTAGCTAGGTTTAGTTGTACACATGGTAAATTAGTTGCTGTTATTGTACACACTGAGCTGCTAAATTTAGTAGAAGTAGTGGGTTGTGAAGCCTCTGGGGGACATAGTTTTAGCCTTCAGGTTGCTTAGACTCTGATCAGGGCTTGCATCTCTTGGAGTGAGGTTGGTTTAGAGACTTCTCCCAACCCACTGATCTTTCCATTTGCTGATTCTAGTATAATTTCTCCATTTGATAATTCTGGGATGTTTTCTCCATTTGCTGATTCTGGTATGCTCTATCTATTTGCTGATCCTGGGATGCTCTAAAGATGTTTCATAATTCTATTTGTTTTCTTTGCTTGCAG
Source organism: Cepaea nemoralis (assembly GCA_014155875.1). Taxonomy (NCBI): domain Eukaryota; kingdom Metazoa; phylum Mollusca; class Gastropoda; order Stylommatophora; family Helicidae; genus Cepaea; species Cepaea nemoralis. The sequence continues at coordinate 11,461 of JACEFZ010009642.1, read as the reverse complement.
GGCAGTAGATCATGTTGTCCATCAAGAGAAACATCCTATGAGCACACTTGTCCCAGAGGCACTGCAGCATCTCACAGAGACTGACCTCAGCTACTTCACTCACTGGATGCTGTGTTTGGACATAGAAGAGCAGGAGTCTCAGAAGAAGCACCTCAGTCAGATCTGGTGTGCCTCTAGTGTAGAAAGGTAGCACTACTTGTTTTAAATGTTTAGAACAAATGGTTCTAATCATCATGTGCCTAGCCAACTGTCATAGGCATTCATGCCTCTCCCCCAGATCTCAGTTCTTGGTGTTCTGGATCAACTCTGTTAATGATATTCCTCCATGTCACCATCTCACTCCATCCAGCATCATGTCTGCCTCAGCCTCATCTGCCATTGGTATTTCCAATCGACACAGTGTTTTCCTTTGCTTATCTTCTCATTATATGACCAGAGAATGCTGTTTCTCTGTCTTGTAGTTTTATGTAGTGATCTGATGACATTGTTATGAAAAACTTCATTATTGATTAACATTTTCTATGCTTCTATTCTGGCATGGGTTACGTACAGGATGGTGCAATTGAGGTCTTCATGGGTCCCCCAAACTGCATCTTGAGGGTTGCTCTGAAAGGAGTTTGGATCACTGTCTTACTCCCTTTCACCCAGGAACCTAGGGAAATCTCCAGAATTGTTAGAAATGGAATGTTAGAATGATTGATGAACTGGGAAAGACAACATCAGTGCTAGAGAGAATTGTGTGTGTGGTTTGTTTGCACACTTTTAACTCAAGCGTAGTCCTTACTTCTAGTGCACTGCACTGATGTTTGTGTGTAGATTAGCTTTCCCTATTACCAGTGTTCTTCACCGACCTGCAAACTCACTCGACTTCTGAGGTACTAGTAATTTATGTCCCCAAGTCAAGGATGAAAAGTCAACATTTTAGTTCAACTGACCGGTGTAAGAGTTAAACCAGCTACCTCATCTTCAGCACACCGGATGTGTCAGAACAAGCGCTCTTGACCATTCGGCCTTGCTGACCTCTACTCGGGGAAATGAAATATAAGATTAGCATGTTAGGATCATGCAAAACAAGATGGAACTGAAGCAATAAAACACTTCTAAAAACAGGTGAAACTAGTTAGTTAGTTAGTTGACAGATCATCCTCATTGCTCATCGAACCATTCAGTCCATAAGTGCTCAATATCCCCTCAGCAAATCCCGCAGCGTGTAGTGGCTAATGACACCAGTTCTGTGTTGGTTTATCAGTCTTCTTTGGCTTCCTGCGTAGTGTTCTGGTGAAACTGCTACCCCCAATCTGTACAGAGGAAAGTGTCCCTCACAGTGAAGGAGGGGGTGGTCCTAATGATATTTAAAGTGGCAGAGAGAGCATTAATAGAGTGGGAATTAGTGAGTTCTAGAATAACAACAAACATATACACCATAAAACAGAAAGTATATATGAATGTGATGCACTTTCCACACCAACAGTTTAAAAGAATGAATTGGTTCAGGTGGAATTGTAAATGAGACATCAAAGTACTATAGGTGATCAAAAAAATGCAATATCACAATTTTCAATCTTGAGTTGAGTCAAGATTGACTAAATGCTACACTACCACTGACCCACTTCTGATATGGGGTCGCAGATACTTATGCTGGCATTTGATGAGCTCATTGTTAACATACATTGTGTTATATTACCAGGGAAAAGAATGGTGAGTGTTTGCGCAACTTAATGATTGCTGGCTCCGAGCTGGACATTCCAGAATCTCAGTGCTTTAATGAAGGCAGAGGCTGTTCTCTCAGGTTCTGTAGGGATCCCAGGTAGTGTTCATGTGTGTGTCTGTGTTTGTTAGCATGCGCTTGTGTTTGTATCTTCTTGTGCAGTCATCTAGTATTTGTGTGTGTGTTTGTGATCATATAAGGTGTGTGATAACATCTGTATGTACAGTGTATATATTTGTTAGTTCTTCTTTTGCTGTCTATGCCTCATTAGGTGGGTCATAGGCCCTCAACTGAATCGCTCCAGGTTGTCCTATCCTTAGCCATCACATCCAGCTCTGTCCACGTCCTCCCATATTATTAATTTCTGTCTCTACTTCTCTTCTAAATATGTGTTTAGGTCTTCCTGTTTCTTTTGCCCTGTGGATTCCAAACAAAGGCCTTCCTGTTATACTATTCACAGGTTTTCTTAATGTGTGTCCTATCCAGCGCCAGCGTCTTTTCTTCACTGGCTTTTGTCTAGTTCTCTCCACGAGTTTCTCATGAGTAATTCTATCATACCTTTTAGTCCTTTTATTCTACGCAGGCACCAATTAATGAATGTTTGTTGTTTATTTGTAATTGATTTAGTTGTTTGTTAGTTATTTAAATGCACATCAAACCATTCAGTCCATAAGTGCTCAGATCCCCTCCTCATCTCTCTCAGCATGTAGCGACTTATGACACCAGTTCTGTGTTGGTTTACTAGCATACCACATAAACCTACATATAATAAGATGACTCTTGAAAAAAAAAAAAACAAGACTGAAAATCTGAGGTCATGGACAGATACCAAAAAAAGGAAACATAATTTATTGAATGAAAATTTAGTTATGTTAAATATTTATACAATAGAAATCTAGCCTTTATTTTTTTTAAATTACAAAGTTTACATCTTTGATACTTTTACAGTATAGAGAGCAAAGTACCCACACATGCATGTGCACAAATACAGAGAAAGACGAATGAACAAACTTGATTTTCAAAGTGTCACAAATTGGGCATGCATGCCCGTCTTACATTTGGCTTTTCCAACCATACATCTTTCACTGCTATGAGACATCATACAAACATGCATGCGTACATACATAATATGTATAATAATATACTTATTTACCCACACACAGACAAAGACCGAAAGAGAGAGAGAGAGTAACCTCATAATCATGTCGCAATAATTTATTTTTCAAATGTAAAATATCACCTGTCATTTTGGTAAAATTTATGAATTTATTCTCTTTTATGTCCATCTGTTAGTCAACCAGCTACACCATTAAATGCAGTGGGACTGGTTATAAACGACATGGTTGTGATTAGCAGTGAGGATGGCCGCTACATTGCTCTGGCAACAGGATTTGTGTGGAGAATATCACAGCACGTGGTTGAGGTCATTGTCGACAGGTCAGTGGAAATTGTGTGTTATCTCAACATCTCAGGTTGGAGAGGTTTTCAAAAGTGGGGTTTAAACACAACAGGATCGTCTTCGTTGTGCTGGGTTTGATCTCACACATGGCTCCGTATTTTTCTGCAGGGCCATCTGCTGAAATTGTCGCACAACGCACAGACTTTGTAGCTCCAGCGAGTTTGAGAGTACATGAGACAGAAGGTTGTGGACGGACATGATCACCAATGCCACATGGCATGGAGTATAAGAAGCTTGGTAGCACACAAGACAGTAGGCTGTGGACAGACATGATCACCAACTCCACATGGCATGGAGTATAAGAAGATTGGCAGTACACGAGACAGAAGGCTCTGGACAGACATGATCACCAATTCAAAAGTGGGGTTTAAACACAACAGGATCGTCTTCGTTGTGCTGGGTTTGATCTCACACATGGCTCCATATTTTTCTGCAGGGCCATCTGCTGAAATTGTCGCACAACGCACAGACTTTGTAGCTCCAGTGAGTTTGAGAGTACATGAGACAGAAGGTTGTGGACAGACATGATCACCAATGCCACATGGCATGGAGTATAAGAAGCTTGGTAGCACAGAAGACAGTAGGCTGTGGACAGACATGATCACCAACTCCACATGGCATGGAGTATAAGAAGATTGGCAGTACACGAGACAGAAGGCTCTGGACAGACATGATCACCAATGCCACACGGCCTGGACTATACGAAGATTGGAGTACACGAGACAGTAGTCTGTGGACAGACATGATCACCAACAGCACATGACATGGAGTATAAGAAGATATTTTTGGCTTGGGAGATGGGGGGGGGGGGGGTCCCCTATACATTTTGAGAAGAAATAAACTAGAGAACTTTGTGACAACTGGCAAGATTGAAGGGAAGAGAACAAGGGGAAGGCAGAGAAGTAAATATCTGGATGGCATGGCCGAGACAAGAACACTGAGCTGATCCACAACTGGCGATCGTGTAAGATGGCGAAACATGACCGCCCACGCTTATGGGCATGGTACTTGATGATGATGATAATCTAAATATGTGTGTGCTATAATTTGTATTGGTGCAGGGATTATCTTGTCTGTATAATCTAAATATGCATGTACTATAATTTATATTGTTGCAGGGATTATCTTGTCTGTGGAATCTAAATACAATGTGCTATAATTTGTATTGTTGCAGGGATTATCTCCACGACACAAGTCCGTTTGATAACTTAAGATTCCGGATGGATAAGAATGAGAGCTTCTCTACTTCTGGTTACTTGTGCACCAACTTGTCCAGGCTGATGGAATCAAATCTCCGTGCGTGAGTAATTTCTTTTGTTCCCTGATTCCAGTTACCGTGGCGAAGTGGTCAAGCCATCAGACTCGGGCTCTGAAGACTATGAGTTCGATTCCGGGCCGCGTCCTTCGGTTCATGGTGCATTTTTTCTGAGACTCTTGGGGGTTGTTCCTGGAGCTACGGAGTTCGTGCTTTGTGCGATGATTTTGGCAGCCCATGCTGCGGAAAGAGACTGAGCCATATGGGATAAAAACTTGGTGCAATGAAGTCGACCCTTTGACTTTTAAGTGACTTTATTGGCAATGCAATCTATCCTAACACTTAGACATAATCCAATTCTCCCTCTTTCTAACACTTAGACATAATCCAATCTCCCTCTTTCTAACACTTAGACATAATCCAATCTCCCTCGTTCTAGCACTTAGACATAATCCAATCTCCCTCGTTCTAGCACTTAGACATAATCCAATTCTCCCTCTTTCTAACACTTAGACATAATCCAATCTCCCTCTTTCTAACACTTAGACATAATCCAATCTCCCTCGTTCTAGCACTTAGACATAATCCAATCTCCCTCTTTCTAGCACTTAGACATAATCCAATCTCCCTCGTTCTAGCACTTAGACATAATCCAATCTCCAATGGGTAGATCTAAGAACACATGTAGAAGGGAATTGGAGACAGTGTTGAAATAATATCTGGAAAAGGGGGGGGGGGAGGAAGATGAAGTGCAGAGTTCTTCATGGGGGAAATACTAACAGAAGCATTTGAAATAAGAACCAGAGTACGTCAGGGATGTCCTTTATCACCATTATTATTTTTACTGACTAGACCGGGTTATGAAGACAACTACTACTGCCAGAAATGGAATTCAATGCATTTCTAACAAAGCTGCTCGATGATTTGGACTTCGCTGTTGACATTTCCCTCCTGTTACACACACTCACGTAATGAAATGCTGGAGAAATAATCATAGTTTGGTTGAGGATATATGCCCCAATGGGTCATACAGGGTGACAGAAGAAGGAGAACTCATGGTTTGGTTGAGGACATATGCCCCAATGGGTCATACAGGGTGACAGAAGAAGAACTAATCATGGTTTGTTTGAGGATATATGCCCCAATGGGTCATACAGGGCAACAGAAGAAGAACTAATCATGGTTTGGTTGAGGACGTATGCCCCAATGGGTCATACAGGGCGACAGAAGAATAACTAATCATGGTTTGGTTGAGGACATATGCCCCAATGGGTCATACAGGGCGACAGAAGAAGAAGAAGAACTAACCATGGTTTGGTTGAGGATATATGCCCCAATGGGTCATACAGGGCAACAGAAGAAGAACTATTCATGGTTTGTTTGAGGATATATGCCCCAATGGGTCATACAGGGCGACAGAAGAAGAAGAACTAATCATGGTTTGGTTGAGGACGTATGCCCCAATGGGTCATACAGGGCAACAGAAGAACTAATCATGGTTTGGTTGAGGACATATGCCCCAATGGGTCATACAGGGCAACAGAAGAAGAACTAACCATGGTTTGGTTGAGGATGTATGCCCCAATGGGTCATACAGGGCGACAGAAGAAGAACTAATCATGGTTTGGTTGAGGACATATGCCCCAATGGGATTACAGGGCGACAGAAGAAGAACTAATCATGGTTTGGTTGAGGACATATGCCCCAATGGGTCATACAGGGCAACAGAAGAAGAACTAACCATGGTTTGGTTGAGGACATATGCCCCAATGGGTCATACAGGGAAACAGAAGAAGAACTAACCATGGTTTGGTTGAGGACGTATGCCCCAATGGGTCATACAGGGCGACAGAAGAAGAAGAACTAATCATGGTTTGGTTGAGGACATATGCCCCAATGGGTCATACAGGGCGACAGAAGAAGAAGAACTAATCATGGTTTGGTTGAGGACATATGCCCCAATGGGTCATACAGGGCAACAGAAGAATAACTAATCATGGTTTGGTTGAGGACATATGCCCCAATGGGTCATACAGGGCGACAGAAGAAGAACTAATCATGGTTTGGTTGAGGACATATGCCCCAATGGGTCATACAGGGCAACAGAAGAAGAACTAATCATGGTTTGGTTGAGGACGTATGCCCCAATGGGTCATACAGGGCAACAGAAGAACTAATCATGGTTTGGTTGAGGACATATGCCCCAATGGGTCATACAGGGCAACAGAAGAAGAACTAACCATGGTTTGGTTGAGGATGTATGCCCCAATGGGTCATACTGGGCGACAGAAGAAGAACTAATCATGGTTTGGTTGAGGACGTATGCCCCAATGGGTCATACAGGGCAACAGAAGAAGAACTAACCATGGTTTGGTTGAGGACGTATGCCCCAATGGGTCATACAGGGCGACAGAAGAAGAAGAACTAATCATGGTTTGGTTGAGGACATATGCCCCAATGGGTCATACAGGGCGACAGAAGAAGAAGAACTAATCATGGTTTGGTTGAGGACATATGCCCCAATGGGTCATACAGGGCAACAGAAGAATAACTAATCATGGTTTGGTTGAGGACATATGCCCCAATGGGTCATACAGGGCGACAGAAGAAGAAGAACTAATCATGGTTTGGTTGAGGACATATGCCCCAATGGGTCATACAGGGCAACAGAAGAAGAACTAATCATGGTTAGTTAGTTAGTTAGTCGACAGATCATCCTCGTTGCACATCGAACCATTCAGTCCATAAGTGCTCGGATCCCCTCCTCAGCAAATCCCGCAGCGTGTAGCGGCTAACGACGCCAGTTCTGTGTTGGTTTATCAATCTTCTTTGGCTTCCTGCGTAGTGTTCTTGTTTGGCCACCCCTCTTTTAATTTGCTGCTCCCGCAGTCTGGCCATTGTTGTAGATTCACAGTCATCACTTGGTTCTCGCAAAAGTCTCACTTCTCGTAGAGCATTCAGAATATCAGCCTGGTCCATGGCGCGTCCGCCCTCCACAGTAGCCTCACCTGCGAGCTTGTCAGCCCGCTCATTTCCTTGTACTCCCGCATGACCTGGCACGAAGATGAAACTAATCTTTGCCAGCCGAGACCGCTTCAGAGGCAGCAACCATTCTCTTCGGATCGACCCCTCCTCTATCCTCTTGATCATGTTCATTGAGTCGCTAAGGAAACAAGCCCTAGTGAATGTCTGTGTCTCGAGCCATGTTATTGCTTTACTTACTGCCATGACTTCCATGGTCAGGCTACTTGTGGTTTCAGTGAAAGCACCAGAGTCCTCCTTCACAATTCTCCCTCCGGCCCGAGCTGTAAAGGCCCATGAGCTTCTCACATGTCGGACGACCGACCCATCTGTGTAGATGACCGCGTCACCGTCTAGCGAATTCTCGAAAATCAACGCTTGTACTTCAGCCTCAACAGCAGCCGGATTTTCTTGTCTGCATTTTCTATCTAGTTGGATGCAAACTGAAAAGGATGTGCAGAAGTCTGTTGGCACTTGCACCCACTCCTCGCCAGGTTCTAAGTCCTCAAGTGAACACACCTGTTGAAGAATGTCTTCGGCTTGACCCATCCACGACCGTCCTCTTTTTAACCTGCTGCCCTTCACCTTCCTAATTTCACTATGCAGTGGATGTTGTGTGTTTGCGTTAATTCTGAGGTAGGCGCGTGCCCTGCAAACTTGTATTCTCTCTTCAATGGTTGGAAAATCAAGAAGGTAGCGCATCGCCCTGCATGCTGTATCTCTTGTACATCCAAGAATAATGCGCATAGCTTCATTCTGTATCCTTTCCATCCTTTCTATCTGCTTATGGCTGAGAGTCAGGATTGCCATTGCATACTCCAAAACAGACATGACCAGCCCCTCGTACAGAAGACATAGATGGCGCTGCTCACAGTTTGCTGCCGCCATCACCCGCATCGCTGCCAAACCCCGCTTGGCCTTTGTTATCACCTGGTCTATGTGCACATTATAAGCAAGGCTTCGATCAAACCGTATCCCCAGGTAATTCATTGCCTGCGTTCTTTCCACCGTCTCTGAACACAGCATTACAGTTGGTGTTGGATTGTTGACAATATGATTATTCAACGAGAACCAAGTCACTGTTGCCTTTGTTGGGTTGACCATTGCCCCAGCTTCATCACACCAAGTACTTATGCGATTGAGTTCGGTTTGTAGTTCCACAGCAACCTCCTCTCTATCCTTACCCTGACGATACACTAAAACATCATCGGCATACGACAATGTCCTGCCAGGTCCAGTGATCTGCTCACTGGTGATTCTCACTGTGTAGGCGTTGAACAGTACCGGAGATAATGGTGATCCCTGTGGTAGGCCAGGATATATTGTTGTCGGTTCCGAAGTCCAACTGCCACATCTAAAAACTACTTTCCGTTGGTAGAGGGCTGCAGCGATCCAACTAAGGAGGAATGGACTTACGTTTAGTTCAAGAAGCTGAAACATTAAAAAATCCAGTGGTACTCTGTTGTATGCGTCCTCAAGATCAATCGCTGCAGCAACGGTTTCAGTGCCTGAGTGGAAACCTTCATAGACATCATGGGCAAAGACTGCTGCATTGGTCCAGGTTTCTCTTTTTGGATGGTACCCACCCAGGGTAGGTGGGAAAACACCTTGCCTCTCTAGTTGGCTTGATATTTTCCTGGCAATTACCTTCTCTAGCAGCTTGCCTATTGTATTCTGCATGGTTATAATTCGATATCCCTGAATTTTTTGTGGTCTTTGTCAGGCTTCGGCAAGGGAATCAGATAGCTGTGTAACCATTCCTCCTTGATGCTAGCACTCCCTATACTGTTGTTGTACATGTCTGCTAGTTTCTCTAGCTCATTGTCGGTACACCTATTTATGTCGTCGTATCTTATGCCATCAGGACCTGGAGCACTGTTTTTTGATCGTTGAAGCACAGCCTTGATTTCTTTCACTGTCACTGTGTCTTCCTCCGAAGTGTTCTGGGCCTTGCATCTGTCTGAGGTGACCTCCTTGGCCAGATTTCGGCCTCCCATGTCTGTCTGGTTGCCCTGCTCAAGGTAGCGTTCAAAGAGGGCTTTGCCCTTGTCCTCGTCAGTCCCTCTGCCAGGTGAGGGGTCAAGCCCCCCTTTTATGTAGTCGCCAGAACAATTTCAGTGATTTGGTCTTGGCAATATATTTTTGGCCAATAATAATTTAAAAAAATATTTTTTAACTAATATAAAAAAAATTTTTAAGAAGCAAAAACTAAAAAATATTATTTTGTATTTAAATAATTAAATTATCCTTAAATTTAAAATAAAATCTATTTATTTTTTTTTATGGAAAAGGGATAAAACATTTTTATTTTTTTTTTTTATTATTTAATTCCATTTATTTATTTAAATTAATTAATTTTTTCTTTTAAAAATAATACTTTAAAATTTTTTATTGATTAATTTTTTAATTTTTATTTTCATTTTTAAAAATATTTATTTTATTTATTAAAAAAATTTTTTTTTAAAATTTTTTTATTATTTTTTAATTTTTTTTTTATATTTAATTTTATTTTCTTTTTAATATTAAAATTTTTTTTATTTTATATAATAAAAAAAAAATTTTATTTTTACTAAATATTTTTATTATCCCAAAAATTTATATTTTTGAAAAAATATTAATTATAAAAAAAAAAATAATATTTTTTTAAATATAATTTAAAAAAAAAAAATAAACATTTTTTAAACCCCAATTTAAAAAAGGGGCCCAAAAGGAAAAGAACAAAGGTTTGTTGGGGTAGAAGGGGCAAAGGGCACAGGAAGAAAAAATTTTGGGGTTGGGTTGCCCCAAGGGCAAAGGGCAAGGGGAAGAAGAAAAATTTTGGTTGGGAAATCCCCCAAAGGGCACAGGAAGAAGAAAATAGGGTGGTGGGGAAGCTGCAAAAGATAAAAAGAGTTAAAATTTAACTTGACATGATTTGGGTGAGGATTTGTGCTTGATGGGGAAGAGAAAGAAGGGAAACAAAATTTAAACAGAAATCGGGAAAGGGTTTAACCAGTCAAAAACCCTGAAGTAGTCTGGTGTGTCAGCGAAAGGTCAAATATCGCAGATCTGCGTACAAACAACGAAATTTACGTCAAAAACAACTTAGGACAACCAGAAGAAGAATTAGCGGAAATGAGTTTGCCTGCACAAAGAATGGATTTGGGAGTATTTATCAGATGACTGAACCATTATTATTTTTTTTAAATGTTGAATTATATCTCTGTCTGACTTTTTTTCCCTTTTTTTTTTTATTCTATGTTTTGATAATCCATTTTATGTTTTAAAAAACGGTGAATGTTTTGGTTTTCATGAAAAAATTACAATCACTGTGAGAGGTTTTGAGAACTGACAAACCTTATCTTTTTTCCCAAAACGATTGAGTTTATGTAATCATAAGCTACGGCCCCCTGAGTTTGAGCTTCAGTTTCCAAATCAAATTTTCAGAAAGTTTGTGACATACATGATCTGTATTTTTTTTCCCTTATGTTTTTTCCCCTGAGAAATGTAAGTAGATGACCATAGCCATTCCATTGGCTTTAAAAAAAAGGGTTTTAAGGGGAAAAGGATTAATTATCACACAAGTTTGATCCTCGGGTTTTCTCTTCCGCAGGGCGGTTGTAGAAAGCATTGATAGAGCTTTTTGGCACTGTGTGAGGTCCCCTCTGATGATCTATGTGACTGGCACACTAAGGGGTAGTTAAGTGAAAAGAAGGTGAATTTTTTTAACAAGCCATACTTGTTTTTCCCTCCAAGTGTACTAACATTTGTTTATCACTTAGTTATAAAAAAGGGAGGTTAATCGACATTAGTCCCTCCCTCCTCCCTCCCCTCCCCCCTCCCCCCCCCCCCCCCCCTTTTTGTGTTGTGCGTGCATGCGTTGGGCCCTGTTTTCCTTTCCTTTCCCATTTTCTTTTTCTCCCTTAACATAGATAGTGATTTCTTAAAACATATACAAAATTTTATTTTTATTTTGACCCTAGGCTATTTTTTAGTTAAAAATTTTCTTTTGAAAAAAAAAAAAAAAAGTAGTTTCAAT
>JACEFZ010009639.1:0-13807 GCA_014155875.1 Cepaea nemoralis | reverse complement strand
TTTTTTTTTTGGGTTACATTTTGCGTTTTTTATACATTCCATCTTTGAAGGTTGATTGGTGTGTGTGAAACCTGTGGACAGATTTTCACTCTTAACTCGTACCAACAGAAAAAACAAAGAATAGAGAGAAAAACATTAGAATGGAAAATTATATTGTGAACTAGACAATACTGCAGACACTGCAATGGTGAACTAGACAGTACTGCGGACATGACACTGGTAAACTAGGTTGTACGGCAGACATTGCAGTGGTGAACTAGCGAGTACTGCAAACAGTACAATGATGAACTAGAGAGCACTTCAATTCAAAAATCACATCCTGTACATCGGTGTTTGTCATTTGCTCCCTGAAAAGGGATTTATCGGGGTGGGTTTGGCGTGGGGATCTCCGCCCAATCCGGTACTAACGTACATTCTCCTTGGGGATTATGATACAGAGCTTTCCATCCTCTCTCCGTGCCCATAAATCAAGAGGGTGTGTAAGACTGGCACTGACACTTCCCATCTGCAGAGAGGCATAGTAAAATACAACCAGGTTATGGTTCTGCACATCACAGGCGGACTGGCTGTGAGTAGGACCACGATGGTCGTATTTCCTCCACAGGTTTTGGGTGTTTCAGTGCCAGTATACTCCACCTCAATGCTCAGATGAAACACTGACCTTATGGACAAAGCAGAAAAACCAGATAAAGTTGATAATCTCTTTAAACTGCTTTTTGTCGATGGCCAGGCAATCATGGGTGAATCTAAAGGACGTTTGCTTGTGCGTTTAAATTACATGAGAAAGACGTACAAAGACTGCAACATGAAACCTGAGTAGAAGAAACAGAAAGTAACAATTTCAAGATGGGATATAGAAACAGGGGTGAAGAAGAAACAGGGGGGATGATAATTTCAAGATCAGGTATAGAAACAGTCATGTAGAAGAAACAGAGATAATGCTACTTTCATGATCAGGTATAGGAACAGGGAAGAAGAAGAAACACATGCGATAATTACCTTATTATCATGTATAGAAGCAATGATGTAGGAGAATCAGATATGATGATAATTTCATGATCAGGTATAGAGAAAGCCGGATCTGTGGCGAGGGGATTAAAGACACAATTCGTAATCACACATATCGCGTTCGAAATCGCTGGCGATTTGGAAGCAGACCACTTTGAGTTGGTTTTCATACAATGGTATGAGTGCCGGTCGTTCAGAAAGCAATGGCAAACTCATCATCATCATCAAGTGCCGTGCCGGCTGGCGTAGGCGTTCATGGCTCTCCATAGATCTCGGTCTTTGGTTTTCTGGATCAACTCTGCTGCTGATATTCCTCCATGCCACCGTCTCAATCCATCCAGCATCACTTCTCTTGGTCTACCTCTGCCTCTCTTCCCCTCGATCTTTCCAGTTGTTACGATGTTCTCCAATGCCTCTCTTCTCATCACATGACCGAGGAAAGCTGTTTGTCTCTGTCTTATTGTTGTATATAATGTTCTAGTTTCATTAGCCTGTTTCAGGCAGTTGTCGTTAGTTGCTCTGGCAGTCCAAGGAATTCGCAACATTCGTCTCAGGAACCACATCTCTGTTGCTTCTAATTTCTTCTTAAATTGTTCATTTACATTCCAAGATTCACTGCCATACAGCAAAAGTGGTTCTACATAGCATTTCAGCACTCTCTTTCTTACATTCAGTGACAGTGACTTATTGCATAAGATACTCTTCATTTTATGAAATGCGGCTTTTGCCTGCCCTATTTCGCTCCTAATCTCTGTTGTACATCTTCCATCTGATGTTATAAATGCCCGTAGGTATCTAAAATTATCAACTTGGTTAAGGATATTCCCTTCTATTTCTATGTCACATTTTGGTGTCACCATTTTCTTTGATATTACCATTGTTACTGTTTTCTTGATATTCAAGTTGAGTCCTTTCCTTGCACTCTCTGTTACTACAACGTCTAATAATTGTTGTAGGTCTGTTGAATTATCCGCCACCAATACTGTGTCATCTGCATAGCGTATATTATTTATATTATAACCTCCAACTAGTATTCCTGGCATCTCTTTGATCTCTCTCATTATTACTTCGCTATACAAGGAGAAAAGATCTGGTGACAAGACACACCCTTGTCGTACTCCTAGCTTTATCTGTTCGTAACTACCCTCTTTATTTCCCATTTTAATTGCCTCTACTTGGTTCCAGTAAATATTCTTTATTATTCTTAAATCTTTTCCATCAGTGTTGATATCTTCCAACATTTTAATCAGTTCATCATGTTTTACTTTATCAAATGCTTTAGTATAATCTATGAAGCACAAATATATGTCCCTCTGTTTCTCTATTGACTTTCTATTAGTGTCCGCAATGTATAAATTGCATTGTTTGTGCCCTTTCCTTCCACAAATCCATACTGTTCTTCACTAATTTCCATTTTTTATTTTCTTTTTGGTTCTTCTCATTATGATTCTGAGTAGAAGCTTAGTGATATGGTTTATAAGGTTAATTGTACGAAAATCTTCACAATCAATTGCTCCTGGTCTTTTTGGTGTAGCTATAAATACAGATTTCAGCATATCACTGGGTAAATATCCACTGCTGTAAATATCATTCAACATTTTGGTTAATATATCTACTCCAAATTCTCCCAATACTTCTATTGTGATTTCATCTGGCCCAGCTGTTTTTCCTTTCTTCATACGTTTCATAGCGTCAGCGACTTCTTCTTTCAGAATAGGTGGACCTTCTAAGTTACTATCTTCTGTTAATTCTGCCCTTTCTCCTTCATATAATTCTCTTATATACTCATTCCACCTCTTCATTATAGCATCTTCCTCTAATATTATCTTTCCTGTTTTTGATTTCAAACACCCTGTATTTATTCTTATTATTTTTTCCTGTAAGCTCACTGATTTGTCTGTGCATATTTTTTGTATCTTTAATGGAATTTAATTCAATTTTTTTGCATTGCTCGTTTAACCAACTTTCTTTAGCCTTCCCACATTTATCTTTTATTTCTTTATTTATCTTAGCGTATTCTTGTTTGTCATTATTATACTGTTTTCTTTTGTCCATCAGGTTTAAGATATCTTCATTCATCCATTTTTTCTTAGCTATTTTGCCTCTCTCTGGTAATACTTCTTTGCTAGTTTGATGAATGGAGTCCCTTAACATTTCCCATTGTTCATCTATACTCTGTATTTTAGTTATTGCATTGTACCTATTTTTCACAGTCACTCTGTATTGTTCTTGCATTTCTTTATCTATTTTTAGAACCTCTTTATTAAGTCTCATGTTCTTAACCATTTTTTCCCCTCTTTTTAATCTTACTTTTATTTGTCAACATAGTGGTACATGATCACTATTACAGTCAGCACCAGGCATTGTCTTTACATTAATTAAAGCATTTCTAAATCTTGTATTAATTAGTATGTAGTCAATTTGGTTGCGTATTTTCTTATCAGGGCTTATCCATGTGTACAGTCGTCTTTTATGGTGTTTAAACCATGTGTTTCCAATTATCATATCATTAATATTTGCCCATTCTATTAGCCTTTCCCCTCTTTCATTTCTTGTACCTAAACCATAATTCCCCACTACATCCTCCATTTTTCCCTTTCCTTCTTTTGCATTAAAATCACCAAGTATTATCTTTATTTCTTGTTATCCAATTTGAGCCATCGCCATTTCTATTTCGTCGTAAAAGTGTTGTATTTCTTCATCACTACTGCTTGCTGTTGGTGCATATACTTGTATAATATTTATGTCTATTGGTTTGCCTTTGATTTTTACCATAATAACTCTATCTGAAATACACCAGTATCCATTAATTGACTTGGCTGTTTTTTCATCTAATATTATTCCTACCCCTTTCTCATGTGTCTCCCCTCCAGAATAAATTATTGTGTGATTGTCAGCTATAATTTTGCCCGATCCCTTCCATCTCATCTCACTAACGCCTAGTATATTCATTTTCATGCTATCCATCTCTCTTAGAACATTGGTCAATTTTCCTAGCTCATTTAATGCCCTAACATTCCATGTTCCTACTCTAAATTTATTTATTTTAGTTAAGATTTTGCCATCAGTAGCTGGATGACAGTCTGGTGTCACCTGTGGCTCATGACTGTCCCTACCGGACGAGGATGCCCTAAGACAGCCATTAACGTCCTTCACTAACTTTGATTTATGTTTTGCCATGAAGTCTTGGGAAGATAATGTGGTGGTTTCCCCTTGCCTTCCACATTCACATGGTGGTCTTTTTACCTCTGCTTTTGACAGCCATTTCCGACTGCAAGGACAAGTGAGTGCCTTGCTCTGCTCAGCTGCAGAGTTGTACACTTATTCCGGTGGATACTCGGTCCCCAGAGCTGTGTTAGCCACACCGTAGTGTGTTTCCATCCTCTACCGCGTGGAGGTGCAGTTGGGATGTTCCCTTCATAAAGTTATGGTCTCTGACCAAAACTCTCCAGTACTTTTAGAGGATATGGCAAACTACTGAACGTAAACTTGCCAATAAATCACAGCCACAAAAAAGTCTGGGGTTGACTGCAACGTCTTGTAAAGGATAATGCAACAGTTTTTTTTTTTAATAGAAACACGGGTGCATTTTGAAAATCAACAGTTAAGGCAAGCGAAAGAGTTCACTTGGGGAATTGAGTTTCTTATTATGGTAGAGTCGGCACCAAAGTAGTATGTCAGGGAGTAATGGAAGATGAAATCTGGTGCAATATGTCATAGATACGTCAGTTTTTTACTATATGAAGGGTATAGCACCACGTTGAAAACGGACCAAATTTTTGAAATTTTGGCGGGTATTTTCTTGGGTCTGGGTGACTACTTCTGGTTGACTACTTCCGGTTGTCACTTCCGGTGCGGGGGCAGGCGGGCGAAAGCGGGCGGGGCGGACAGCGAGGCAAGCCCCGGGCATTGGAATACTTATATAGATAAGTAGACCAACTAGTCGCAGGGCACCTGGGCTCGAGTCCCAGTGTGTGTGTGTGTGTGTGTGTGTGTGTGTGTGTGTGTGTGTGTGCGTGCGGATGCGGTGTGTTCGAGCCCCAGGCATGTAGATATCGACCCCTTCGATGAGGAGACCGAAATCAATATGACAGATTGGAAAAATGTTTTGGACGATCTCTCGAGATAACTCGAGTATCCATAGTTGGATTGCATGAATAAACTTTTGCACACTGATAGCTAATTCGGCAGAAGTCCAGACCCATGTATCAACTTAAGCGAGTGGTGAAAATCTGGTTTAAAAATATACTTGACAGGTATACATTAATATTAAAAATTAAGCCTAATAAAATAATAAATGGCTAAATTTCTGGTATGTATACCGGAGAATAGTAATGTGAATATAAAAATATTATTCTCAATTAATCTAAGGCGTAACTTGCTAAGATAATCATAAAAAATATGTAATATTATAAAACCACACAGTTAAATCCCCTTAATAAACGAAATAGAATTAAACCAAGGGAGGCTATTCGTGTCTCCCCTTTACTACTGTCCTTAATAAGCTCCCCTGAACGCCAACTTTTATCTGCGTGCACAGGCAAAGGTCACGCGCTGACCCCATCACGGCCCGCTAGAAATACGACAATGGCCAGCGATCAACATCGTGAAAAGCTGTGAAGGTAATTACGCCTCGTACACTAACAGCATTCTACTGAGTAGAAAAGTATAATAAAACCGGGTAGTGAGATTTTGAAATGTACAGTTTGTAAATGAACGTGTGTCAGAAATATATTGCAGGTGTGTGTCGCACGGCTTTCATTCAATGTTTTGCAGTGCAAGGAATGTACAACAAGAGGTCTACCCGGTCCTTCCCGGGAATATCTTGAGAGCGCTCTATGTGAAGAGGTTGTATCACCAGCTAGATGTCTATCTATTACAGGACGTCGCAGCCAACCCCAACATTGTTTGGTTGTTCGTGTGCCATCATGATTTGCCGTGTCATTTCACGACCAAATGTATGCCTCGTACTACAGCTATGTAGTCTATCTATTACATATCGCAGTCAAGCTGTAATGCATTAACATTACAGGACATCGAAGTCAATCCCCAACATTGTTTGGTTGGTCGTGTGCCAGCATGATTTGCCGTGTCACTTCACGACCAAATGTATGCCTCGTACTACAGCTATGTATCTATCTTTTACATATCGCAGTCAAGCTGTAATGCATTGCATTTACAGGACGTCGCAGTCAGCCCCAACATTGTTTGGTTGGTCGTGTGCCATCATGATTTGCCGTGTCATCTCACGACCAAATGTATGCCTCGTACTACAGCTATGTATCTATCTTTTACATATCGCAGTCAAGCTGTAATGCATTGCATTTACAGGACGTCGCAGTCAGCCCCAACATTGTTTTGTTGGGTGTGTGTCAGCATGATTTGCCGTGTGATCTCACGACCAAATGTATGCCTCGTACTACAGCTATGTGTCTATCTTTTACATATCGCAGTCAAGCTGTAAAGCATTGCATTTACAGGAGATCGCAGTTAGTCCCAACATTGTTTTGTTGGGTGTGTGTCAGCATGATTTGCCGTGTGATCTCACGACCAAATGTATGCCTCGTACTACAGCTATGTGTCTATCTTTTACATATCGCAGTCAAGCTGTAAAGCATTGCATTTACAGGAGATCGCAGTTAGTCCCAACATTGTTTGGTTGGTCGTGTGCCATCATGATTTGCCGTGTAATTTCACGACCAAATATATGCCTCGTCCTAAAGCTATGTATCTATCTTTTACATATCGCAGTCAAGCTGTAATGCATTGCATTTACAGGACGTCGCAGTTAGTCCCAACATTGTTTGGTTGGTCGTGTGCCATCATGATTTTCCGTGTTATATCACGACCAAATGTATGCCTCATACTACAGCTATGTGTCTATATATTTCATATTGCAGTCAATCTGTAATGCATTGCATTTACAGGACGTCACAGTCAGCTCCAACAGTGTTTGGTTAATCGTGTGCAACATGATTTGCCGTGTCATTTCATGGCCAAATGTATCTCTCAGAGTCTCACATGGAGTCGGTAGGAACATAAAGATAGAAGGGAACTAGAGAAGGGACATAACCCCAATACAAGGGAGACACACTCGAATGCTCGAACAAATTAGAGACTTCGAGAAGCATAGGTCAGTTCGCCTACAGCTCCGTGGACACGCTGACCGCGTGCCAGGACCTGTTCCACGAGAAGCTCGAGGAGAGTTACAGCCCGTGTCCGAGACACGTTAGAGGGCAGACGCCGACTGGACATCGAACAAGCAACAGGGCTTAACCTAAGGGGGACTTGATAGATTGAACACAATTGTATTTAGGAGTGTTACTTGCTAAATAGATAGATGATAGAGTTTGTTGTAATGATTATGTATGATGGCTTTGTTATGGACTCCTATGATCATGTTCGCCACGTAGCTGGCTGCGAAAACCATTCTTCGCCAGCTTACTGTAAATAAATTATGTCAGATAGTATCAGAACGGAGTTTGTTGCCTGTATGAACCCAAGTTTCATTCCCCTAGGTATCTAGGACGTTGACAGGCTATTTGGGGGCTCTAAGCCGGTTTTGGCAAGCGCAAGCTTCACTTTCCCGACAGCTCTTGGTTTTGCCAAGTAAAATATATCAACTTTCATACATAACAAAGTCTGAACTTTGCAGCTACTATCGTATCATCTGTCAATGAGCTATCGTAGTCCCTCTAGAAAGGTATTAAATAATTATTTTCATGAAATTTGACATTGACATGACTGGACAATTACAGTGACAAATTACTAATTATTTTTTGATTCCAACATAAGATTGTTCCGCGAAAGATTGTGTGTATGTAAACTGTTCTCCAGCAGTGGCGATAAAACAGGGGAACCAAACAACACTACAGCCAAGAAACCAGTAAATAAGATAAGCGTGCTTATTGAATCCCTAAACGATACTCACCATTTTTTTTGCATTGATGTAACATTTTTTCTATGTATTGAAATTTATGACATATACATGCAAATTTTATGACCATTGAATTTATTCTTTAGAAAGGGTGAATGTAAATAATTAAGGGACATAACCAATTTTTGTGCACCCAAACTATTTCCAAAGGGATTTAATTGCTACAAATTTAACATTAGCTAAAGTTACAAGATGTCAACATTAGAACATTGCATAGGATTAGGAATTAAATTAGGCTATACCGCCGATAATCTTTCAGAATGGGCACAAAAGACACATTTAGAAAACATAGCACGAGAAGATAGGGCAGCGGAAAGAGAAGAGAAAAAGATGCAGGTGGAAAGAGAAGAGAAAAAGATGCAGACGGAAAGAGAAGAGAAAAAGATGCAGGCGGAAAGAGAAGAGAAAAAGATGCAGGCGGAAAATAAAAAGTTAGAAATCGAAGCTGCTAGCAAACAAGCTCAATTAGACGCTGAAAATAAAAAGTTAGAATTAGAGACACAATTACAATTGAAACAGATGGAAATTGATTCCAACTTGGAAATTTCAGTAAACAAGTTAAGGAGTAAAGAAGAGGAACAAAAATACAACAAATATAAAGGCTTAGTCAAACGTTTTTGTTCCGGGGATTCAATAAGTGCATACTTAGAGAACTTCGATTGTTTGATGTCATACCATAACGTTTCAAAGGTCGATTGGGCGTTTATTATGATGATAAATTTAGCATTAGAGCCCTTAAAAGTGATATAAACAATTCCACAAGACATGAGGAAAGATTATGACTATTTAAAACAAAAAAGATTACAACATTTTTCACTAGACACAGCAGGCTATCAGTTGCAGTTTTCAAAATTAACACCATCACCTAACAAAACGTTCGTAGACTACGTGTCTACAGTCCAAGATATTTGTACAAAATGGATAACATCAGCGAAAACAAATAACAACTATGATAAACTAAAATACCTAATAATAATTGATAAGATTATGAACACCATACCAAATCCTTTCTCGAAATTTCTAAGACAAAGTGATTGTAAGACTATTCAAGAAGTCGAAAATAGAGGTAGTGCATATTTCACTGCTACCCGTGATATTTTTCATCTAAATATGAGTCAGAATGAAACAGCAGCTGTCACAAACACCAAATATTCAAAACCAAATGAGAATAGGTTCAAACAACGCTCTAAATTTACAAAACCAGTCCTGTGTCAATACTGTCATTTGACCCACGAATAGTACGCAATTTGTGATAAATCACCAACGTATCCAAAACACCTTCAAATGATGGTAAAAAAAGAAAAGAAACGCGTATAAGAGAGCGGTCAAATGCTACTTTTGTCTAGCTTACGGGCATTATTCAGGACGTTGCGACGGCCGCAAGATGATTAAGCAGGCCAATGCTGCATTGATAGATACATCTACGGATGAAGAAATTGAAGAACTGAATGAATGTGACATCCATAATGAAAGTGCGAGTGAGTCAGGTAATGCAGTAGAAATCATTAACACCATCAATAATAACACCTGTAATACGTGCAGAAAATTTCAGTTGGATACAACCTTGGAATGTGGTCATACAATCCCTATATCCAATGAAATGGCCAACGCAGCCTTAGCGTCTAAAGGCAAGTTAAAATTTGTGAAATGGTTTGTTAATAACAAACTATGTACAATAATGCGTGATAGCGGAGCGACTCTTTGTGGAATTAAAAGAACATTAATTAATGACAAAGACTACACACACAACTACGTGACATGTCGCACATTCGCAGGCACCATCGAAAGATACCCCCTAGCACTGGCCGAAATTCAGACACCTTTTCTGTCAGGACAAGTGCTATGCGCAGTATTAGAAAATCCTTGCGCTGACATTATTCTTGGAAATCTTCCTAATATAAGATCCTGTTCTGAAGAAGAAATCAGAGAATGGGAACAGAAAAACTGCACCCAAAAAGCAAACAGGGATTCCAGAACTAAAGAACACATTTGCCTGTCTCAAACTGCCAAAAACACAAGGGAGACCACCGATGACGGTTTTCGAAACGAATTCACAGAGGTGCATAACACAGGGGCGGTTGAATCTTTCAATGACACCATCAGCATAAAACCTCGAATTGAGGATGCAACCGAAACAGGAAATTGTGAACCTGTAAATGTGCAACAACAGACAGAATACGCCAATATAGTGACAAGACAAATGACTCACAAAACCCATTACGAACAACTTCAGGAGTCGCTACAAATCATTTCACCCAATATTACCACCACCGAGTTTATACAAGAATAAAAAGCAGATCCATTCCTTTCGCAATACTTTCGACTAGTATGATTGAAGCCAAAATTGACGAAAAACGCTTCTTGGACATTCAGACTAAATAAAAATATTCTAACGAGGTTATATACCAGAGATCAAACCACGATACAACAAGTGGTTCTACCTCAGTCACATCGTGACAAAGTGCTTCATACAGCCCATGACTCACCTTTCGGAGGTCATATGGGTTATGAGAAAACCAGGGCCAGAGTCATGAGCCAATTTTATTGGCCTAAATTTTGCCAACACATAAAAAACTATTGCACATCTTGTGATATCTGTCAGAAGTTAATTAAGAAGGGGAAAAAAACACCTACTGCAGAAATCCAATCAACCACAACGGCCTCAAGACCATTTCAAATAGTTGCGGTTGATTTAGTGGGTCCTTTAAACCACATTTCAAACAAATGAAATAGGTACATTTTTACACTCGTGGATCTGTGTTCAAGGTGGGCAGAAATGATTCCTTTAAAATCAATCTCCTCTAAAGATGTGACGGACGTATTATTACAAATATTCTCCCGTTTTGGCTTTCCGGAGAAGATAATATCGGATAGAGGAACGCAGTTCATATCTAATGCCTTTCAATCGGTAACTAAGTTACTCGGCATAAAACAATGTTTTACAAGCCCCTATCGACCGTCCGCGAACGAAATTTGCGAAAAATTGAACAGGGACCTAAAACATATGTTAGCCAAAGTGACAGCTGAAAATCCAGCCGATTGGGATATACTTCTCCCAACGGTGCTGTTCGCTTATAGAGAAGTGCCGCAGTCGAGCACTGGGTTCTCTCCTTTTAAATTAATAATAACAGCCTAGTTAATCAAACAAATGTGGCAGGTGCGTTTTTCAGGCCAAAAGGAAGATATCTCCATTCATATAAGCCTAGTGGTGTAGAGAATGCGGTTATATGCCTTGAAGAGGGAGATAGTGGTATCTGCCAGTAACCTTTTGTTAAGTCAAGTTTAGAAAAAATGGATGATTTAGACATATTTAAAATGAGGTCCTCACAGCTGTACATTGGCTCAGCATCTGTCGTTGTTACAGTATTTACCCTTCTGTAATCTATGCATAAACGAATGGTTTGGTCCTTTTTTCACCAGAACAATTGGAGAAGAGTATTCGGACAGAGACTTTTGTATTATTTTGTTTTGTTGTAAGTCTAATATTTTCTTGTCCAGATTTGCTCTTTAATGTAATGGAATTGAGTATGGTCTACATTTGATAGGCGTTACATCTGTCAAAATGATGGTGTGCGTTATTTTGTCAGTCTGTCCAGGTCGGTTTGAGAAGATAGTTTTATAGTCGTTAAGAAGCGACAGAATGTCTAGTCGTTGAGGTTGTGTCACAGTGTCGGAGATTTTTATGTCCTGTATTGTACCGTTGTCGTTCATGATAGGTACTGGAATTTCAGTATTGTCTATGTCAGTCTGATTTATTACTGATGCTACTGTTTGTAAATTGTCTTCAATGTCATTATCGTCATCGTCGAGAATAATCGTTGCTAATGTTTCGTTGACTTCGTCGTATTTGTCGTTACGAAACATTGTCGCTAATGTGAAATTGTCTTCGTCGTCTTCGTTGTGAAAAGAATGTATTCGTTAATGACGCTTCGTCTAGATTTTCGTTTGTAGTAGTGTCGTTCAGTCGTCTGGTTGTCGTTTCATTCTGGTTGTCGTTCTTGTCAGTCTGGTTATTGTCCCCTGTTTTCTCCGTCTGATTGTTAATGTCTCTGTCAGTCCTAGAATAGTAAGGTTTTAACATATTTACATGGAAAATTGTCAATTTGCCATTTAAAGAGATTTCGTAGTCAACTTCCGAAATTCTTCTAATAACTTTAAATGGTCCTTGCCAAGAGGTTGAAAGTAAATTTCTCTTGTCAGGTAATAATAACAACACCTCTTGATTAGGATGTAATACAATGGTTCTTGCACCCTTGTTGGCGTACTGCCTGTACATAAAACCTTTCTCCTGCAAAGATGATCTGGCTAGTATACAGGATCTAATGATTTTGTCTCTGGTGTCAGTGACTAAATCATAGGTGGAATCTGGTAATAGGGTGTTTACGGGTTGCGATATCATATCTCTGTACATAGAGAGAGGTCCAAGTTTCATTCCCCTAGGTATCTAGGACGTTGACAGTATCATTCGTATTATAGCTATGTGTCTATCTATTACATATTGCCTTCAAGCTGTAATGCGTTGCATTTAAAGGACGTCACAGTCAGCCCCAGCATTCTGTGGATGTACGTGCTTCCTAGGCAAGTTTGCAGTTGTCTTTCTGAGCAACGGGCACCCATGACCTTCTGTAGTGTCTGTCGTCATCATCATCATCATCATCATCATCATCATCATCATCATCATCATCGTCGTCGTCGTCGTCGTCGTCGTCGCCGTCGCCGCAACCGCCGCCGCCGCCGCCGCCACCACCACCACAACCACCACCACAATCACCACCACCACCACCACCAGCAGCAGCAGCAGCAGCACCAGCAGCAGCAGCAACAGCAGCAGCAGCAGCATCTGAGGGTGACCGACTTGGTGACTTATCACGGGGCTATGTCGGCGGAGTGTACGTACGTGAACGTGTTCAGACATGTCTTTGGGAAAAACTGGAGGATGACTCAGAGTGTACTGACAGCATAACGATACAACCGAGACACGCGGGTAATGGTCATAGCCGATCAAATATAGCGATGCTTCCGGTAATATGGCTAAGGTATACAATCGAAACACGTGACTAAAACCGGTTAAAGATGGCGTCGCACTCGATCACATGTGTAAGGGTACAACATTGTGGCTAAAGCCGATCAAAGATGGCGCTGTAGCCGGTCACGTGTCTTATGGGATACATCCGAAACACGTCACTAATGAATCAACCGGTCAAAGATGGAGTCGCACCCGGTCACATGACCAGACAGTGCATAATATTCTGCTGAGTCATTCTACGTCAGCAAATAGCATGTATAAGACGACCAGCATTCGTCGAATAGAAGTACCAGTCTCAGTGAACAGCAACCAGTTCACAATGCTACAAGTCTCTAACGGTAAGTTGGCTTTTTGATAAAGCTATCACATTTTCGTTCTGTTTCTCCAAGTAGGCATATGGGTAACCTAACAATACTAGTATAATACAGGGGATATATGGTGCTAGACACATATATCTGAAGAGACAAGCCATTTCTTCCTATAGTATTGTAGATTGGGTCGACATGGAATAGAGCTGGCATTCGAACTTTTGAACATAGCACTATGGTGGTACCGTAATAATATAGGTAGTAATGTGTAGTCGTAGGGGAAGGAGAAAGTGTACTGCGGGGTCCACATACCCATTTTCGATAGAAATATATGAACTGTGTAACAGAAAGTGCATGTCAGATCCATAGCTATTATCTGTAATATCCATGTCTGTAATGCTGATAAAGTACCCGAGGCCCAAGAAAACCTAATTTGCAAACTGTGGAGCATACTAAGAGCTGAACCGGACAGCTGTTGATGGCGTGTCTTAATGTCCACAAAATCAAGAAGCCGAGAATCCATTCACT
>JACEFZ010009638.1:0-24954 GCA_014155875.1 Cepaea nemoralis | reverse complement strand
CCTGCCCGTTATAATCAATTAATCTAGCACTGGCACAAATGCTTGATTTAATATATAGAGTTTCGGAGAACCAAGGAATTCCTCCAGAGAACAATTTAACGTTTCCTGAAGGCCAACACTATCTTGTTGGGGGTTCCTTGCCTCTCTTCTCTCAGCTAATTAATTAATATCTAGGGTGTGCCTTATTGAACTACTGACACGACAAGAAATTACTCAAAGGAGGAAATGACCTCTTACATAATTTATTAAAACATACACATGGATTATGGTCATTCAATACATTAACAACATTAATTTCAATTAGTATTATGCATCAATAAGTGTTCATACAAGTACAA
The DNA here is from genome assembly GCA_014155875.1 of Cepaea nemoralis. Lineage (NCBI taxonomy): Eukaryota > Metazoa > Mollusca > Gastropoda > Stylommatophora > Helicidae > Cepaea > Cepaea nemoralis. Next base: position 24,616 of record JACEFZ010009638.1, on the reverse strand, counting down.
GAAATTTCATATCCCTAGATGCCTAAAATATACATTTGACTAACATAATTTCATTTCATCGGTCTCTGTGGCTAAGGGCTTGCGAACGCGATTTGTGAGCCCTTATACCCGGGTTCGAAACACAGAGGTGCTGGTTTTTTTGAAAAAGGTATAGGAGCTGGTCGTTCAGAAAGACATGGCAAACTACTGAACGTTAAATTTGCCCAGGAATCACGAACAGCGAAAATGCTGGGGTTTACTGCTACGTCATGTGAAGGACATGCAACTTAAAATTTAATTTCAGTTGAGCGAGACTATCTGAATTTGCCTATCCTAGTTGTACTTCAGGGTGCCTGGATCCCTGATGCCACTAATTATTTGAGCTTGTGTTACGTTCTCCTAATGAGTTATAATTATCTCCCTGGGTATTAGGATAGTAGTTGTTTCCTTACACTCCAGCTAAGTTACCTCTATTACTGGGCTAGGAAACTGCTTGCAGGTGAGTTCTGTTTGGGATACTGTTCTGCATCACGTTGTCCAGATACTTCACTCACAAAAGAAAAGTCAGGCCTGGATTTAGATTCAGTCAAGCTGCTACCTTCCCCAAGTCCTGCATTCTAAAGTGCTGCATTAAAACTAGTCAGGCCAGGATCTAGTGGTATTAAGCCACTATCTGACATTTCAGCAATCAACATACATCTAATCATACCATTAGAAATGTCACGCTGTACTCTCCTAAGTAACCAATAAGTGAAATCAATAAAAATGAATCTTGTTCCTAGAGAAAGATAAACATACGAGAAAGATAGCCTTGGTGTTCTCAATGAGTTATCACCAACATAATTATTTGCTCTCCATCCAATCTTTCACTATCAGGTGTTCAAGTTTTAACTAGCAGATGTGCAGTTTCATCTTCACCTATGCCTGTCCTCAGATCTCCCGGTTAAGTAATACCTTGATTGATTTGGAATAGACAACTATGTTGACCATTTTCTTCTGTACCTAGTTATGTTCTCTACCTCTTGTTCCATTAAAAGAAAAAGGTCTCATACATTAAGGGTTTTAAAAATCATTCCCCATGGCATGAGTATTTGCTTATAAACAGTATAAGTACATCATGTTATCCATTTTGGTATAGTATTCAGGTGAATTCTTTTCTAATCAAAACTTTTGAAGCAAGTATATTCTCCCCTTTTCACCGTGTCTATAATATGCTTGTACTTCATTTATCATTATCATTCTCCTTATCATCATCATTACAATCATTATCATTATATCATTATTATCATCATCATTATATCATTATCATCATTATCATTATCATTACACTCATCATTATCATTATTATCATCCTTATCATTGTTGTTATTACAATCACCATCTCATTATCGCTAGATTCATCAGGACACTAGCCCATCTGTTGTAACATGAGTGATCTATAACTTAAAATGGGGTTTTGCTTAAGATACAAAACCAGATGCTTGTAGTACGCGTGATATTTAATATGGGTTGTGTCGCGCTTAGGGCACAAAACCAGATGAAGGTATATTAAGTAATATTTTATACAAAGTGTTGTCATGCGTCGGAGTGTACTTAATGATTAATTAGTGTTTGGGCTATGCCGAACATATTCTCTGCTGACTGACAGGACATTATACATCAAAATTGCCTTCTACCATGAGATTGATTGTTAGCTTATAACCTTCTTAGCATGTAACTTCATTCACTCATTCTCAGACATGATTATGATACTTGCATGTAAGATAAGTAATTATTCTAATGTGATTTCCCAATGCTAACTTTAAACGTTTACCACCATTGGCATCACAATGAGATCTCAATCATTCATCAGACACAACCATATCTGTATGGATGACAATCAAGAATATGTATGTGCTTTACACAGAATACATTCACAGATTCAACAACAATGACATTACAATGAAATCTCATCCTTCATAAGAAATTATAATATTTCCTGGATGATAATTAAGCCTACTGATGTGTTTTTACAAAAGATACACCCACATCTGTTTAACAATAATGAAATCAGACATTAATCTCCACAGACATGCTCTCAGCAATGACATAGATTTATGTGATCATTAGGCCAAATTTTGAGAGTCACAAAGGATGCTTCCTCATGTTTAACAATAATGAAAATACAACATGGATACCCACATGTTCTCGTAGATTTATGTGATATACACATTAATTATCATGTATCATAACCATTCTTGCATGGCGGTTGATTAAGCATTATTATGTGGCACAAATATACACTTGCCTCACCCTTCGGTTGCTTTAACCCTCACACAAATTATGATACCTCTAGGAATTTATTTACCTCTCAGGTGTTCATGGGATAAAAAAGAAACTACTTGTTTTTTGTGTGCTCATGTAAAAATAAATCTACTTGACTAATTCACATTACACTAATTTGTTGGCACATGTAAACTAGTTTCTTTTTACTGAACTAAGTATTACTTGGCTTTTTAATCTTAAGTTACTCACCAACTCATAAATTACTGATGATTGAATTTACACCTTAAGAATAAGATGTACAACTCAGCCTAATGCTTACACATTAAATAAGTTGTTTACTAGAAGAAAGGAATCTCACTGGGTTGTCCTAATGTACAATTTATCCATAAACTATGGTAACTGGATATATTATTTAGTTTCTACTAAATTAATTTTTTTAGAACTAACCACATGGTTTACACACATTTGCCTTACTAATTCTTCTTGGGAAAAAGACTCACAGACTATACTTAAATTTAAAACATTATTGTTTTACCTTCATTTCAAATTAAATGGCTTCACAACACATTGGCGACAGGTTTCCGAATCTAATTGCGATGTCTTTTTTGGCTGAGGCTTTCCACCTCTTAGTAATCAAACTATGTTATATTTTACTATTTGTTTGGGATTGTGCTCTCACGCCATCAACTGTCTCAGATCTTTTCTGTCCCGTGCTTGGTTGATGTAAACAGGCCGTGTTCCGGTTGTTCGTCTTTTTTATGTGCCTTTTCCCGATTCCAGTTTTTGGTATCTCGCCGAACTGGGTCTGTTGTTGTAAAATGTTGAATTTTCCGCAGCGGAACAAACTATCCTTGTTGCTGTGTCAATACTCAATTGTTGTACGTGTCACGGAAAAGACTGCAGGTTAATGATTCATTGATAACTTACAGATCAGAATACCCAGGTAGGAGAAGGGTTAACCAAGGAGTGACCAAGCGCATGTGTATGTGGGTCAAGACAGGAATAGCCGACTAACCGGACAGGTAACTGTCGAGTGGAAAATTTGGGTAGCGACAAAGAGAGAAAGCATCATGGATCAGTCTATTGCGTTCTGGAGGTAGGGATATACGGAAAAGCCCAGATCTGGAATTTTCCACTGACCAGGGATAATGAAGTCTGAATTTGCTTTGTCCAGCAATGTCAAGGACGATGGGACAAAGATGATCTAAAGAGAGTGGCCACGTCTTTGTGTCAGTTTAGTGTGTGTTCCCCAACTGGACGGAAAGATAGAATTATGTGTCCTGTAATGAAAAGAAATATCCTCCCTTATAATGGGATAAAGTGCTTGGCTGCGGATTAATTTCGATTCGTGGATCTACATTAATTCTATAAAGGAACATAGATGTGTATAAGGTATATTAAAATATAGTTTTTTAATAGGAATATAGATGAGCGTGTATTACCTTTATCATTACATATTATTAGTGGGTGTTTTAGACTGAGGTGAATTCTTATGTCTTATGCGGATGGTGACTTCGAAAGCCTTGTCATTATGGCTGGAGAAGGACACTTGCATAAGTTAGGAGTAAGGGGCGGACGCTTACCACTCGACTTGTTATATTCATCCACAGGTTCCCAGTTTCTAGGGACATTAGAGAAGAAAGAAAAACCTACTCTACGTGAACCAATAAAGTACATACTTAGATCCAGAAAGAACCTAAACAGTTCGTTCAGATGAACAAATACTAACATCAAGTAAAATACAGAAGACTGTATGCTAACACGCATATACCACGGGGCTCCTAAACAGAAAAAGATGTTAAGGTGGGGCAAGCCGAGACTTCAACCTACATACGACTTGCATACATAGGGTAGAAGGAATAGACAAAGACAATAGTGATAATCATAATAGACAATAGGAAGAACATTGACAATGTGGTGTTTTCTTTTTTGATGATGGATACTTAATATCATGAAACCGATTTGGGCACAGTCATAAACTTACGGGACTTTTATAGCAATACGGTGACTCAGTGGTGAACAGTTTGTTTTCATTTCACTAACGGATTTACCATCAGATTCAAGCCTACGGATCATCCCGGGTGAGCTCTGTCCTGTTTGATGTGATGTCCTGTAATCGTGAAGAATGACTGGCGAGAAGATACAGCTGATAGACATTCTGAGTTCATTCTGTCCACAACCATAGAATACAATAGCAACTACACAGACAATATCCATACACACACCGGACATAGTTTTCTTTATTAATAAATCTTTTATTATATGTTGAAAGGAAATGTTGTCGGAGTATGTGTTGAGAGAATAATAGAGAGAGTGACAGAAGTAGATATATGGAAGGGAAGACAGAAGAGAGGAGTGTAGACCAAAGTCAGGCAATAACCCCAACAGATAATCAGTTTTATAGATGTGCTTGTTGAGTCCAACCTTCTCTCTGGAATTTAAACAAGTGACATAATTGGTGGAGCGAGCGGGATACGTACATACATTATACCCATATGACCTGCATATTGGCACAGGCATAGCGGAGTACCTACATGTTGGGACATACTGATTGGAATAAATAGAAGTATACATTGATGACTTTTAATGGAAGGACGTCCATTGGATATATGGTGCCATTACATTTATGGTAGAAACATTTCATTAATGCTGGTGACTTTGCAGTGAGAAAGTTCCAGACAGAGTGAATGTGGATAGGTAGAAAGACATATTACATACCTAGTCACACGGTCACACGTCTACATAAGTCTTTATCCTATATCTCCTCTTGTGGATGAGAGAGTGGTTGTGAGGTACTGTGTGGTGTTGGAGATTTATAATAAGTATTAGATATAGATAAATGATATAGGTTCTAGGTAGATGATCGGTTTATAGTGAGTACTTTTTACTGCCTTGAGGTGTCTTGACTCAACGTGCTGACTTACCTGCTTTAACTATGGCCACTCCCAAACTAACTACAGCAGAACTTAGGGCAAACGGAGAGGAAATTGGGTTGGCTGGTTCAGACTTAACTGATTACATCCAAGAAAGAGAGCGAGAGATTCGTCAGGCGGAACGAGAAGATCGAAAGACTGAGTTGGAAGTGAGAAGAATAGAGGTGGAGACCAAGCGACTGGAAATGGAACAAGAAGCCAAGAAAATGGACCAGGAGACAAAGCGACTGGAAATGGAACAAGAAGCCAAGAAAATGGACCAGGAGACCAAGAAACTGGAAATGGAACAGAATGCCAGGAGACAAGAAATGGAACATGAATACCGCTTGAAAGAGTTAGAACTCAAGACACAAAATAAGGGTGAAATAGATGCAGCAGAAGGAAGTTCATCTTCACCTGGGGCAACCTACATGAGTGGACAGGGTTACCATGCCATGAAGTTTCCCTTGGCGGTCTACGATGAAAGTAAAGAAAAGATATTCCAGTTTTTGGATCGGTTCGAGGCTATGGCAATCGCTATGGGACTGGAAAGATCCAGATGGGCTCTTAAAGTATCCCAGTCTTTACGTGGTTCGGGCTACGAGGTCTACACACGCCTACCACCAGGACAGGAAAATCAGTATGAGGAATTGAAAGCAGCTTTGATGAAACATTATGAAGTCACCGCACAAACATATCGGAAAAAGTTTAGATCGTCTAGACGAGAGCCGGGAGAACTATTCGCCGCCTACAGTCTGAGGCTGAAATCCTATCTACAGAAATGGATGGACTTGGCAGAATTCCAGAGGGATTATGAGAGTCTCGAAGAGATGATGGTGGTAGACCAAATGCGAAAGCAAATGTCGAAACCTCTCAGAACCTTCTTGGGAGAACAAGGGGCGGAACGGATTGATGTGGTGAATAAGCTGGCGGAACGATTCGTGGAAGTACATGGTGAAACGGAGGAACTAAGTACACAATCCAAAAGTCAGGAGAAAACAGAGAAAAAGAAACCTAAAAACTGGGAAGGAGAAAAAGGGGAACCTTATATAAAGCACACAGAGGAGAGTTCAGAGAAGGTGAAGGTAGGAAACCAGAGCACCTCGAATTCTCAAGCGAAACGACAGTGGTATGAAAAATGGTGTTCATTTTGTAGGGCGGGCCTCCCACAACACAAAAGACTGCAGATCGAAACCTAAAAGTTCTTACTTCGCAGCATGCAAGGTGATTCCTACATCGGTGATCACAGACAAGGCTGAGGTCGGCGAAGGAGAAAGGAACAAAAAGGACACACGGAAACCTAGGAAGGGAACAGAGTGCACACACTGCCAGTCGACAACACATAATATTGTGGACTGCAGATGCAAGGCCAAACACGCCAATTGCATAACCAACCTCGAGGAATCAAAAGAGGAAGGCAAGGAAACGGTCAAGGAGATGAAAGACACTCAGGACCAAGAGAGACCACCTGTGGTTGAACTTATTGAAGTCAATGGCCAGCAGGTTGCTTGTCTCTACGATACCGGTTTGGATGGGGAAGCGGTGGTGGACGCCAGCTTAGTAAGCCCAGATCAATTTACAGGGGAGACCATAGAGATACAGCCGGCAATGAGGAGTGCTGTTCCCATGACGCTGCCAATCGCCAAGGTGGAGATCAAATCCAGGTACGTCACGGGCATTATTCCAGCTGCTGTATTATCTGACTCCTTATTTCCAATGATCATTGGCACGAAATATGTCTTTTTGGGGATGCCCAAACAGCAAGCCCACAAGGGAACAGTAGTCAGTGTATCTCAAGGGGAGGAAAAAGAGGCAGAGACACTATGCGACAACTCAGGGATAGGAGAATTGCATACTGCCCAGAGGAAGGATACTACGTTGCATCCTTGCTACAGGAAGCTGCAAAGAAGTGCTGAGCCACCAGAACGGGGACAGTACTTTCTGAAGAATCAACTACTCTATCGGAGAGCTGGGAGGGGAGATAACCTGCATGAGCAGTGGGTGGTTCCAGAGACCCACCGTCCTCACATTCTTCAGAGTGGACACATCATAGGCGAGAATCGACATATGGGTGTCAGAGAGACCTTGCAGCAAATATCCGGCCATTATTGCTGGCCAGGAATGACCGGAGATGTACGCCGGTGGGTGAAGTCTTGTTCGGAGTGCCAGAGAGCACCACCCAACAAGCGAATTAAGAGGAAACTAGCTCTTAAAGTGGAAGACAAAGTGGAAGTGTGGAGTCCAGCAGAGACCAATATACTCCAAGTAGGATGGAAAGGACCTTATCCTGTGGAAAAGGTGGTGTCCAAGAACATCTACAAAATACGGATCGGGGAAGAGAAGAAAAATCTCCCTAGACATCTCATTAGGAAATATGAGGAGAGATCCGGGAGCAAAGCTTCACACTTTATGGTGATGGCAGCCATTAGGACAACGGTTACCAGTCCAGACGAAGACCAGAGATCGCCAGTACAACATAGGAGGGCCTATGGGACAGTACGTGATAGGTCAGATTTACCCAACGACAGGAGGAGGGAAATCACAAGTCAGGGAAAGGACAAGAGTGAAAGTTTCACCGGTAACCAAGTTCAGAAGGGGTGGGTAACGTCGGGAAAAGCGAGAATTACCCAGGACTCCAACCAGAGATTGGCTGACCAGATACAACATCGCCCAAGATGGTCCTGGAAGCAAAAGCCCAGGAGGTTTGGGAAAGACGACTCGGTCCGACGAGGACGAGGCGGAACATCCCCAGAGGAAAAACCGGGGGAAACCAAGAGGACATGGAAGCAGTGTTACAATCAGGATGGGAAAATCCGTCTGTATTGTGAGCCATCGCTGACGCAAGTCGAAAGGAGGTCGACTGAACGTACAGGAGCGAGGAGCCAACACTAGTTTCAGTCGTTAGTAGTATAGTAGGGTGTCAATTAGAGCGCCTACTGGATAATGAGATGAGCCATGTGAGGATCCAATCATATCATCAACACGTGATGTTAATAGCGACTTAGCAGAAGCTCAACGCACGGTGGATGTGAGGGACGTTGTTGCTACAACTGGACTTCACAATGGAATACATCCTTGGTAAGGAGAATGTAGGAGCGGATTTGATATCCAGACATCCAGCTCCGGAGGAAGAAGAATAGGATTGTGGATCATGGGAATCAAACCTACAGCGAGAAAGATTCGACGCGGTCTAATCTCTTAAGAGGGGGCCTATGTCACGGAAAAGACTGCAGGTTAATGATTCATTGATAACTTACAGATCAGAATACCCAGGTAGGAGAAGGGTTAACCAAGGAGTGACCAAGCGCATGTGTATGTGGGTCAAGACAGGAATAGCCGACTAACCGGACAGGTAACTGTCGAGTGGAAAATTTGGGTAGCGACAAAGAGAGAAAGCATCATGGATCAGTCTATTGCGTTCTGGAGGTAGGGATATACGGAAAAGCCCAGATCTGGAATTTTCCACTGACCAGGGATAATGAAGTCTGAATTTGCTTTGTCCAGCAATGTCAAGGACGATGGGACAAAGATGATCTAAAGAGAGTGGCCACGTCTTTGTGTCAGTTTAGTGTGTGTTCCCCAACTGGACGGAAAGATAGAATTATGTGTCCTGTAATGAAAAGAAATATCCTCCCTTATAATGGGATAAAGTGCTTGGCTGCGGATTAATTTCGATTCGTGGATCTACATTAATTCTATAAAGGAACATAGATGTGTATAAGGTATATTAAAATATAGTTTTTTAATAGGAATATAGATGAGCGTGTATTACCTTTATCATTACATATTATTAGTGGGTGTTTTAGACTGAGGTGAATTCTTATGTCTTATGCGGATGGTGACTTCGAAAGCCTTGTCATTATGGCTGGAGAAGGACACTTGCATAAGTTAGGAGTAAGGGGCGGACGCTTACCACTCGACTTGTTATATTCATCCACAGGTTCCCAGTTTCTAGGGACATTAGAGAAGAAAGAAAAACCTACTCTACGTGAACCAATAAAGTACATACTTAGATCCAGAAAGAACCTAAACAGTTCGTTCAGATGAACAAATACTAACATCAAGTAAAATACAGAAGACTGTATGCTAACACGCATATACCACGGGGCTCCTAAACAGAAAAAGATGTTAAGGTGGGGCAAGCCGAGACTTCAACCTACATACGACTTGCATACATAGGGTAGAAGGAATAGACAAAGACAATAGTGATAATCATAATAGACAATAGGAAGAACATTGACAATGTGGTGTTTTCTTTTTTGATGATGGATACTTAATATCATGAAACCGATTTGGGCACAGTCATAAACTTACGGGACTTTTATAGCAATACGGTGACTCAGTGGTGAACAGTTTTGTTTTCATTTCACTAACGGATTTACCATCAGATTCAAGCCTACGGATCATCCCGGGTGAGCTCTGTCCTGTTTGATGTGATGTCCTGTAATCGTGAAGAATGACTGGCGAGAAGATACAGCTGATAGACATTCTGAGTTCATTCTGTCCACAACCATAGAATACAATAGCAACTACACAGACAATATCCATACACACACCGGACATAGTTTTCTTTATTAATAAATCTTTTATTATATGTTGAAAGGAAATGTTGTCGGAGTATGTGTTGAGAGAATAATAGAGAGAGTGACAGAAGTAGATATATGGAAGGGAAGACAGAAGAGAGGAGTGTAGACCAAAGTCAGGCAATAACCCCAACAGATAATCAGTTTTATAGATGTGCTTGTTGAGTCCAACCTTCTCTCTGGAATTTAAACAAGTGACAGTACGGAGAAATATTTACAGCACGTTACGGCTTGTGAAAAATTATATCACATTCCTAAATCCAAGTTGTGTTTCTCTTAGCTGCTGTTATATTGTAATCTTTTCTCTACTATTTTGCAGAATAATTTCGCTGTATGACTCAGAAGGGAAATGCTTTTGTATTGCGCACAGTCTCTTTTACTGCCTTTGTGTTTCCAAATTGGGATAATTATTGCGCTTCTCCATTCTCTTGGTGTCTGTTATTCTATCCAAACATGGTTAAATTGTCTATGTGACCATGCTGTTTCTACTTCTCTTGCCGCTTTAATTAGCTCACTTGGTATTTCGTCTTGTCCCTGTGATTTATTCAGTGGGACTAGTCTTATGGCTTCTCTAATTTCTTATTTCAGTATGGCTAGTTCTAGTTCTTCGATGACATATGTGTCAGTTTCTTAGATTCCTGTGACATCTGATGGCATATTGTGATGTTGTTCAACGTACTGCCTCCATCCTTTTAGAATTTGTGTTTGTTCACTTATTGGTTCTCTTTGTTCGCTGTTAATTATTTCAGTTGGGTCAAAGGGTTCTGCTCTGGTTCTCATTCCACTAATCTTTTTGTAGAAGTTTCTAGTTGCCTCCTACAAGTTTCTAGTTGCCTCCTTGTAGTTTTTATTTCAAGTTTCTCCATATTCCTTCCAGTCTTTTTTGTTTTTCTCTCTTTATTATTCTCTTCTATTCGCATGTCTTCTTGCTTTAGATACTCAAATATATTTTTCTTTTTTTTTTTGTCTTTTACAGCTGTCTTTACTTCGACATTCCACCAACTTGTTATTTCTTTATCCTTGTTTTATGGGGACGGAGCGCTTATGGGAATGTCCCGAATGCTGTGATGTCGGTTTCTAAATCAATCAATCAATCAATCAATCCTTGTTTTGCGTTTTTTAATGGTACCACGTGTTATTTTTGCAGTGTTTAGAATACTTGATTTGAATATCTCCCATTCTTCTTCTACCGTTTTTCTTTCTATAGGTAGTTTTACAAAAATTTCATTTAATTCTGTCCCATAATTTTCTCTCACTATCTCGTCCTTGAGTTTTTTTAAAGTTTACTAATTCACGTGGTATGTGTTTTCCTGGTCTTTCCTTTCTTCTTCTATTCGTTCTTATTGTGATAATGATTGCTTTGTGGTCTGTGTTCATCCTTAAGTTGGGCACTGCACTTTCATAGTATATATTTCTCTTTCTGTTGTTTCTTATAAATATGATATCAATTTCGCTCTTGGTGTCTAGATCGCCCAATTTATACCAGGTATATATTTGTTAGTCTTTATGTTTAAAAGTGCATTCGTGTTGAGCGCATATCTCTATCAATCTACTTCCATTATCATTTATTTCATTGTGTTGGTTTCCAAATGCTCCAAAATGTTCCCAATGCCTATTCTGTTATGTCCTAGTCTTGCGTCTCCCATAACTATGATGTTGTCTTGCTTCTCCATTTTATTCAGTGTATTGTGGATGTCTTCCAAGAACTCCTCACACTCTTGAACACTGTTGTTTTTGTTAGATGTTGCATGTATTTGGACATAAGTAGTAATTATCTGTTCTGTTAATCTCACTGTTATAATTCTTTCTGATATATATTTTATTTCTAATATTCAACTTGCTAGCCCTGGTTCCTGTGCAATAATAGGTAGCGGTTCTCGCCGCGTTAGTAACTTACGGGGTATGTGAGCCGATCGCTCAGAAAGCAACGGCAAAAAAAAAACTGAGCATAATCTTGCCCCCAAAAAAAATCAACAATCAGCATAAAGATGCTGTTGAAAGCGATGTCCTATACAGGACATGCGAATAGTTCCCCCCCCCCCCCCCCCCCCAAAAAAAAAAAAAGAGCCCTGGTTCAATGAATATTCCTACACCGTGCCTTGCCCTTTCTTGTTGTTCCACTACGAAGTAGACGAACGTATACCTTTGGTGGATCTCCTTGCATCTCTTACCTTTTATTCTGGTGTCCGCTATTCCTATCAGACCAATTTTCCTCTTTTCCATTGTTTCTACCAGTTCTTCTTCTTATTGTTAAAACTGCAGATGTTCAAAGTGACTATTTTTATAATCACTGGTCTGTCTCGTTTTCCTTCAATATTGCCGGGACTGTTAACGTTTGAAACAGTCCGTTTAAGCTTATTGTGTTTTATTCGAGCAGGGAAATAATCCCCTGCTGGCTTGCTAGGCTAGGTTTAGAACAAAAAATATCTGACCAAGGAGAGTCATTACCACCACACCCCCCCCCCTCCCCGTGGCGAGCCAGAGTCTCGTTGGCCCATGACCTCGTGGTCACGTTTTCCCAGTCTACACCACTGGGAGGTGGGATTGACTTGTGTAGTCTGTTGGTCATCGGCAGACTACTAATTGTTACTCTTCACCCCTCCTGAGAGAGGCTAGCTGATCCTAACCCCGCTGTCTGCAGGGCCAGGCGCAGTCCACAACTATATATATATATATATATATATATATATATATATATATATATATATATATATATATATATATATATATATATATATATATATATATATATATATCAACCAATGACACACAATTCTGACACACATTTATTCGCATGTCCTTCATAGGAAAGAAATGATTAAAGGGTTATGATCGCCATTGACTGTTTCAGAGGAGGCACCCGAAAATATGACGATGTTGTAATAGTGGCATGTGAACCATGATCCATTAAGTGTCGATTCCTCGGTTTACTGGGTGTGTTTTGTAGAAACGCATTCCGAGTGTTTGAATTGTCTGCATTGAATGTAAATGTTTCATGTGCATACAAGCACAACAAGATGCCAATGCCTGTAATAATCTAATCTTCATTTTCAGTAACTAGCATATTTAATTGCAAATTAATTTCAAGGTAGCTAGAAATGCTGCTGTTTTTTGCTGTTCTTGCACTTATTTCAGCTTTTGATCACTCATAATTCTTAAATGGATGTGAGTTCTTGAATTGTCTCAAACTCTTGTGGATTTGTTGTGACGTTCATGTTAATCTCGTTTACTTGTGTGTCATTGTTGAGTTTTTGTATTCGTAAATTGCCCGAGACTATGTCAGCCAGGCTGTAAGGTTTCGAAGCCCTTGTCTCCAGAGAAAGTAATTAGTGTTATCTGCCCAGAATAACCGTCTGTCGTTATCATTCCCTTGTGACAAATCAAATCGTCGGGTGTTAGTTTTGTTTATAATAAGATATCGAACCCAATGGGTGATAGTAGACAGCCCTCACATACTGTGGCAGTTTATGCCAAGCAGATCTCCATCGTTTTCACTTGCTAGTGATGCACCTGTTCCATGATATTGTATTGTTTTTCATGTCATATTTGTCAATATAGCAATAAATATATGAGACATAATTTGCTCTTGCTCGTTGTACTTTTAACATGACACTCTGGTGTTGAAGAATTCTTTAGTGGTTCTCCTACCAACACGACATCTCGCTTGCTCTTCACTCATAATGTTCTTCACAATTGCACGCATTCTGTCAACTGTCATTTACCTTGCGGTGTATGGCAGAGGGGTCTTTGAGCCTGAGGAATAAAGGCCGCCTGGCTAGTGCAGTCGCCGCGAACTGTGCAGGTTAGGATTTTCTTTTTGCCCCCGACAGAAAAAAATCCGACACCTTACCGAGGGATCGAACCCGGGCCTCCCGAATGAGAGTCCGGCGTTCTAGCCTCTCGGCCAGCCGCTCTTCACTCTGCTAAGTATTATTTTGAGCGATTACTTTTTTGACGTCGCATTTCTGTTGATTGGTAATGTTATAAATGGATGTCCTTTATTTTTTTTTTTTTACATGGAATGATGATAATACGCATTGGTCCATTTGGTTCGTCATTCACCACCTGTCTGTCTGTAGTTATTGCAAATTGTTTCTATCAGATCTACTGTAACTCTCCATGGGATGTTACACTTCTTCTGTGTTTCTATTTCTTATTGCCTATAATGCAACTTCGACTTTCTTTTCTTGCTATTATATGAAGTAACATGTAAGAGACAATTGTTCTCAATGTGAGCGGTATTGGGTGTATACCGAAAGCATCATATTTGTATAGACCAGTCGACACCCAGTGGATAATGTGGTAAATATCATAGCGGTCACCTTTATTTCCCTGTATATTTCCTGGTACCCATTTTAGGCTGGGCCAACATGGGAGCCTATGTCAATTCAAAACAGATCCCGACCGCCATCGGGATTCGAACACATGCCAACTGGATCGGTTGACAAGCTTGCTAGCCACTACCATACCGTCGCTCCCTTAAAAAGGGTAGTTTTGGGGAGGAAAGAAAGTTCAGAAGTTAGTTACTTAGTTAGTTAGTTAGTTACTTAGTTAGTTAGTTAGTTAGTTAGTTGCTGTTCCAACTTCACGACAACGGGTCGCTCCATTATGCTCCGTTCCTGTGCCAGTAATTATCACAATAAATGCTCCTCACTGCCCCATCTGAAAAGTGGAACAGACTTGAGTATCGACAAACCAACAGCCCGCACAGGTACACTATGCTTAATGCCTCACCTAGAATGTCAACACAAAAGTCCACTACGAATAAAACAGTTCATCGTCGATGGAAGTGGAAGTCACTAGAAAACCAGAAGCCACACATTACTGCATAAGGCAACCCAGATAGTTCAGCGACCTGCCGACCGAACTTTAGGAAACTAGTGGACAAATAAAACAAAAACGCTGAAATATTGAGAGGTGCAGGTGTTATAAGATAAATCCAGAAGAAAAAAAAACCGACAGGGAAAAACACATTTAATACATGGGGTATATCAACAGATGTGGTGAAATAAATAAAGTAGCTTTATGTGGGGAAAACACTTCGAAACAGAGGTTATGGAAAACAGGAAGTAAATATATTTGGAAAGCTGTAGCTGGACATTGAGTTGAGTTAAGTTGAGCTAAGAACCAACATCACTGCACCCAGCACATTCCCATACACACTCCGTCCCCTCATTCAACAGCCAGCTAAGAGTAATAATCGTTCTTACCGCTATCTGATTGAAAAATATAATTTTCTTCTCTCTCAGTTTTGAGATTCTTACAGAACTCCTGCCAATTCCCGCTCGCCTCCTCCCCGTCCCCCCAATATCATTCTCTCCACATACGGGTTCTCAATCTGTTCCTACGCCTTCTCCACTTGGTCCCACAGGCGTTCGACCACCTCTCTCTTGTCCATAGGTAATCTTCCACCAAGAGGTGCATTCCCTGCCAGCCCATCAGCCTTTTCATTTCCCCTCACCCCCGCATGGCCAGGGCAAAAAATCCATACAATTCTCACAACCTGTGACCTCTGAAGCGAGGATAGCCATTCCACACGAACAATAATATGAGCAACAACAAATTCATGACAACATCACATATCAGTGAGTACTGCAAAGTCATGATCACCGAAGTCTGCGCCAGACCAGGCACCGGGCGTAGAAGAGGAATAAATTATAATATACATTTATGTGTTTTATAAAGATGAAATGCCATTGTTTGGATGTGGCAACTTCAGAGCTGTAATGTGCCCATCTGTTCCTGCTTCTGCAAACATTGTCGCCGTCGTGTTTTATTGTGTTTTCTTTTGTAGTAGATATTTTTGTTAAATGTTTAACTAATTGAAACAAGTCAAACTGACATTTCTCCAGAACTGCATTAAAAACATTTAATAATTGTAAACATTTCTTTTGTTAAAATTTATTGAATATTCCAACTGTGTAAAATCTTTAAATCTCCCATCAGCTAACCAAACATTTCGATGTGGCTGAGTACTTTCTCTTCTGACGGCGGTGTAGTCTAGTGGTTCGTTCCTCTCGCCGATCTCTTCTGACGGCGGTGTAGTCTAGTCGTTCGTTCCGCTCGCCGATCTCTTCTGACAGCGGTGTAGTTTAGTCGTTCGTTCCGCTCGCCGATCTCTTCTGATGGCGGTGTAGTCTAGTCGTTCGTTCCGCTCGCCGATCTTTTCTGACGGCGGTGTAGTCTAGTCGTTCGTTCCGCTCGCCGAACAACTGAACGTCAATGTTGACTTCTCGTTCTGAAAGCAGTTGTAAATTACTGAAGGTAAAATTTACTAATCAGTCACAAACAAATAGCAGGGCTCGTGAGCTGATTTGCAATATGCTGCAAAGTTCATGTTAATTTGTACAATAAGAAATCATACACAAGAAAAAGGTGTGAAGATTGGACAAATATTTTAATTGCATCGCCTATAGAAGTGTAGAGTTTCTGACTCTCCGACGAGAAAGACCACACTTGAATCAGTTTCTGTTGATATGTAGAGAATAGCACCTAGCGATAACGTACGTGGCATATCAGCGGGGAACACTGACCCGGCTAGTGATAATCAACCACCGGAGTTTGTAGGTGTCGTCTTGACCGTGATATCAATGTCACCATCATCATCAATCGCATGTGGCAGGTTGTTTGTAGATCGTCGGTCGCATCACAACACGTAGAAATATTACTAACGTCATTAGATCGGTAAGTTGGACTAAAATGTTGACTTCTCGTCCTAGACTTGGGGACGTAATTTACAAGTATCTCTGAAGTCGGAGTGGGTTCGCCTAACGGCGAGGGACACTGGTACTAGGGAAAGGTATTCCACATCAACAGTCAGCCCAGAACACTAGCAGTAGTAGCACATGTATGGACTACCTTTGAGTTCAAAGAATGTGAACGTTATATAATTAAGCAACAGACATGCTTATGTGTAGTACTGTTTTTATTAATCCCAGTTTCATTAACATCACCATCACCAGCGCCATCGTCATCATGCAGCAGGTTCTTTTCACAACTTGGCACACCGAAACATTATCAATGTTATCACTCATCATCCTCAAGTACGCTTCCGGTTTGGTCAGACGTCATTTCTCTCCAAAGATCTCTTTCTTTGGTGTTCTGGATCAACTCTACTGATGATATTCCCCCATGCCACCGTATACGTCCATTAGCATCATTCATCTTGGTCTTCTCCTGTCTCTCCAGAGGGCCGAATGTAAGACGGGCCTACGTGCCCAATTTGTGACCCTTTGAAAATAAAGTTCGTTCTTTCGATCGTTCTCTTCCCCTTGAACTTTCCAGATGTAACGATATTCTCCAAAGTCTCTTTCCTCATCATATAACCAAGGAAAGCTGTTTGCCTCATTCTTATTGCTAAATATAATGTTCTAGTTTCCTTAGCCTCTTCTAGGCAATCGTTGTTGGTTAACGATGGGGGATGCGTGGTCTCGAGGTATGGTGTCCGCCTCGAGTGCTGGAGGTCCCGGGTTCAGGCCCCGGTGACGACTGGGACCTTTTTTTTCACGTCGTCTTCCAGTAATAACATTTCCCCTGGTCTCTGGGTAGTGAGATCGGACGCCCGTGTGTATTGTTGCGCACGTAAAGGATCCCTTGGCAGTTGGAAATCCAAAAGAGTAGCCTAACGGCGCTGCCCGGGCAAGATTTTGAGTTAAAAATCTGCCCAATGTATTTTAGGATCCTCGCCAGTGCTACGGAGTTCGTGCATGAGCTGATCCTCTCCAGACTCAGGCTTGAGTTAGGAGGAGAATGGAGCACTTATGGGTTGCACCCGTGTGCCGTGATGTTGATCCGTCTGCTAAACAAAACTAAACAGTTGTAAGTTAACTCTGACAGTCCAATAAATTCGCAACATTCGTATCAGGAACCACATCTCTGCTACTTTCATGTTCTTTCTAATTTGTACATTTACATTCCTCAATTCACTGCTGTCACACGTCGTTCTTGATGATAAGTTCAATGTTCTTGATGCTCTTTGCGTGATATTGTCGTGTGATGGTCGTTGTCTAGGTAACGATGTTCATGGTGTGTCAATTGAGCTATCTAACTGACTCTTAATCCAACTCACCCCAGAAGTGCACCTTCACCAGTCATGAAACAAGATTGAGTTGGCGCACATAATCATTTATTCCAGAAATAAGACGGACAGACGGAACATGTTTATACATCCAGAAATAATGTAATCCATAGAATATACATATCCTCCTCACAATTTAACCAGCACACATCACTGGCTTCTCACGGCCTGCTGAATCTCAAATTCACAAGACATTTAGTCCAACTACTATCCACGGCTGGATCTCCCACAATACGACCCACCCACTGGGTCGGAGCCTCTGCTCTCTATGTAACCCACTCTGGGTATTAGGACTGCCTTCACAGCTCGGAGAATCACACAACACCGTTCTCCGTGGACTACCGACTCCTTCAGTATCTCAAACTCAACTCCCCTGAAGTCCCTTGACTTCACACACAAAAATACACTATCTCTCGCCCCATCCACCCTAGGGGTTTTTCCTCTACCCTCACTATTTTATTTCTCAGGACTGGCTGTTTTTTCCATAGCCAGGTCAGTCACTTTACTGTCTCCCACTTTCACCCATTCTTTCTCATACCCGGTCACTCACCTCATTGTCAATGACCCAGGCTTATGTCAACTGCCATACAGCAAAACAGGATCTATATAGCATTTCAGCACTCTCTTTCTTACATTTAATGATAGTAACTTATTGCATAAGCTACTTTTAATTTTCTGAAATGCAGATTTTGCTTAGCCTATTCTGATGCAATTTCAAACTACTGAACGTAAACTCACAAACAGCCAAAATGTTGGGGTTGACTGCTACGTCCTGTAAAGGATGTACAATTAACTTAACTTTTATTCTGTTCTTAATCTCTGGTGTGCATCTTACATCTGATGTTATAATAGCCCCTAGGTAGTTAAAATGATCCACTATAGCATCAGTAACATCGATATTTTCGTTTACTTGAGCAAGAAGTCCACTTCCATTAGAATCGGTACAACGTTTAAAACATTGCTTCCATTGTGAATATATTACCTGTTGGAAATAATGGCACCTGGCATAACAGTGGGCGAGTATTTTATTTATGCTTACACTCTAAAGTGGCAGGATGGCGCGTGTTTCTCCACAAATCTCGAGTTGTTTATCGGTTCACTTGCTGGCATCTGTTCTTGTCACGATATCAGACTATCTAGTATCTCTCCACTCCACTTGTCCTCTATCTATTCTCCATTAATCATGCCAGTTATTTCAGAGATTTCTTGTGCTCCACTTTTCAGAATATGCGCAAGCAAGAAATAAAAACACACGCTCGCACGCACGCATGCACACGCGCGCGCGCGCACACACACACACACACACACACACACACACACACACACACACACACACACACGTAGATTGTTTACTTCTGATAATTCTAACAACCCACATGTATCCTCACATCACTGTGTTCAGTTTCACATGAGTATTAAATACAAGAGGATGACATCGTTGATCTGGGTGTAATCACATATGGCTCGGTCTCCTTCCACAGGGCGACCTGCCAAAATTGTCGCACAAAGCACGGACTCCGTAGCTTTAGCCACGACCACTTGAACACTCCCAGAAAATTGCACTCGTTAACCGAACAACTAGGCCGGAGTCGAACTCACAACCTTCGGTGCGGGAGACAGAAGCTGTAGCCACTTCGCCATGGAGACTGACTTACTGTGCGCTAGTTAGTTTTCTGTGGCGTTTGTTCACATTCTCGTGTCAAACAATGTATTTAGTCAACATCCACGGCTGATAACAAAGCCAATATATCCCTGTAATCGTCATTCATGCGAAAGGGTGTATGCTGTTAGCCCATCAGTGTTAGACCAATCGGCATTCGATGAGGTCATGTTACGCCGTTCGTGTTTACCTCCCATGAAATGTATTGGTATCCATTTAGGCCGGGCTCACCTGAGATCACAAATGAATGACCGAAAAAAATATCCCTACCACGAGGGGAATCGAACATGTGACCACAGGGCCTGCAGGCAAACAACAAAATAGTACATAGTCTTTGCCTGTTGCTAATAGTTAAGTAATGTCTGCGGTTACTCCTCTCCTCTCACCAATGTTAAGATTGTTTAGACAAGGCACGGCGTCGTTGTTTCCACTGGATTAGCTCCAACATTGACATCCCCTTAAAGACGTGACACGGGCCAAGAACAGGATAGCCGTACCCAGACTCTTGTACTACGATGAGCAAGAGAAGAATATTAACTGATTAAGTGTCATGGGATGATTAATCGTCTTAGTCGACTATTGTATCTGCCATGGACTTAAATACAATAGCTTTTCTTATGCAACCCTTTTAAATTTGATAAATCATACTACATGTCTGCTACTATATTACAACATTTAAGACATAACTGTGACACACCCCTACATCCCATTTTCCGCCATCCATTTTTTTTTGGTTCAAACCTATTTTTTGTTTAGCACTGAACCTGTTAATGTAACGACAAACCTAGAAAGAAAAAGCTTACTGAAAAACTGTTTGGCCTATTCTTCTGCGAGACAGGATTCTGAGAAGAACGTTGGGAATATCGTCGATAGAGAATGCTTGCGGAGTAAGGTATTGGCAAAGCATGTGATGCTCGATCAGTCGTCAATACCCAAGGAAAAGACATCTAGCATATCAGCACAAAAATAGAGAAAGTTACCCCATTTCGGCAGCCACAAGGCTACAGAAGTAATAGTGGAAGCGGCAGTAGCACAGCAACAAGACTCGTCTTTCTGCCTGATGTTGATGGGACCGAACTTGCATAGAGGCTGATTTTTTTTTTTTTGTAATTGGCCTTGTCAACCTAGGCTAAAATAGGTACAGTACCAGTAAATGTCTTAAGAATGTAAGCAGGTCTGTGTGATATTTGCAACATCCGAGTACCGATTGATCTATAGAATTATGGGTCTAGCACCATAAGCCAACTTTGCTTGAAGTCATGTAAAAGGGTACTTGACTTTAAGAGAGGCAGAGGAAGACGAGGAATGTTTGTGCAGAAAAATTTAACAGCCTGACAACAATCTATAAGATAAGCTATAGCCTTGCAAGCAACTGAGATGTGTTTCCTGAGACGAATGTTGCGAATTTCTTGGACTGTTAGTTACTAACAACGATTGTCTGAAAGACAAATTGACACCTCGAATGAACATAAGATGTTGTGACGTACTCAAGAGATCAGTAAACTCAATCAGCGCTAGAGAATACCACAAGTTCCCAGTTTTCTCGCGTATCTGTAGCACTATGTTCTCTCCACGTTCTTCTGTTCTTCGCACAACTGAACATGCCGAAAGACTGATAGTTCCAAACAAATCGGCTTTCTCTGGACATAAGTCATTTCTGCTTCCATCATACACTCTTTGATGAAGTTGCCATCAGTAAACGGTTTTCCTCGTTTTGCCATCTTGTGCACTATTTTGTAACTTGTACGAATGACAGATTCATTTTCAGCAAACTTCCTCGTGAAGAGATTTCTTTGTGTTTTTAAATCATGTTTCGTGTTCTTAAATTTCTCACGGCGTTACTTTCCAGGAAACTTTAGATGTGGTGACAGATGTTTTGTTTCTTAGTGACGCCGAAGATTGTACTCTTTCAAAACGGCAACGCTTTCGTTGCATCTTACGCAGCTCGTTTTCTCGTCCTTTGTGTCCACACAAAAAGTACTTTACTCCTCATTCTTCATTGAAAACGCGACACTCGGCGTCCATTTTTCTTTTCTTAGTAGCCATAATGAAGAGTGAAGTACACGGGATTGAAAATGAAAAAGACATTGAATTAGAAACATAAAATCCGATTCAAACACACGAAAAGCAGAGGACTATGGATCACCGGTGAAGCTACTGCTCATCAAAGGTACATACAAAGTTTATAGGTACCTTTGGTAATAGAATATATCTCATAATAAGGTGTGCAAGATATATAAATAGGGCCGGCCTAATTAAACAGCTTAGAGCAGAATTTTCCAACGGGGTTCCACGAATGGCAGCCAGGGGTTCCACCAAAACAGACTGAAATTGCCTAAATGCAACATTTCAGCCCATCTGGTTTATGACATAAAGTAGGACAGACACTTGGATCATGGCACAGAGTTCCTTGAGCAACGTAAACATATTCGTAAGGATCTGCTCCATCAGAAAGGTTAAAAAACACTGGCCTAGAGACCAGCTCAATTATTCTGAGCTGGGGATAATATTTTCGTAATAACACGAGGTTTCTAATTTATTGCTATTTCACACTTGTAGTTCACTTACCTATCACTATCAAACAAAGAAATCCTTGTTACATAAATATAAAATGGATGACTGGCAAAAAGAAGTAACTATTTCTGGAGCATCGAACCTGTGTTGACAGCCGGGCGCATCTGGGAGAGGGAAAGATGTGTGTGTGTGTGTGTTGTTGTTTTTTTTGCCATTGAAACCATGATAACGCCAGAGCGTATGCGGTGCTACCTCGAGCCAGGGAAGGACTTGGGAAGGCGCGAAATAAGCGAACATTACAATAAACAAGAAAATCTAGATACAATAATTTATAACTTAAAATGGTAAATTTAAGACACATAGCAGCCACGAGGTCTCCACACGCATGAAGGTCTCCTATTATTCTAAACATAATATTTACATTTCAATTGTATCACAACGTCTCCTGTCCCATACGTTATATCAAGCAAGTTCAAGTACCGTCGGCGGGCCGGATGAAATGATGTCACGGGCCGGATCCGGCCCGTGCGCCGTAGTTTGGTGACCCCTGCTCTAGAAAGATCAATTCAATGCTGGTTATGAAAGTTAGTTGTATATCCTATACAAGACGTCGCAGTCAACACCAGCAATTTTTTGTGTTGTGATTCTTGGTAAGTTTTACATTCAGTAGTTTACCATTGCTTTTTAAACAACCGGCACCAATACCTTTTCGTAAACAGAAAAAGATGTTAAGGTGGGGCAACCCGAGACTTCAACCTACATACGACTTGCATACATAGGGTAGAAGGAATAGACAAAGACAATAGTGATAATCATAATAGACAATAGGAAGAACATTGACAATGTGGTGTTTTCTTTTTGATGATGGATACTTAATATCATGAAACCGATTTGGGCACAGTCATAAACTTAGGGGACTTTTATAGCAATACGGTGATCAGTGGTAAACAGTTTTTTTTTCATTTCACTAACGGATTTACCATCAGATTCAAGCCTACGGATCATCCCGGGTGAGCTCTGTCCTGTTTGATGTGATGTCCTGTAATCGTGAAGAATGACTGGCGAGAAGATACAGCTGATAGACATTCTGAGTTCATTCTGTCCACAACCATAGAATACAATAGCAACTACACAGACAATATCCATACACACCCCGGGACATAGTTTTCTTTTTTAAATAAATCTTTTATTATATGTTAAAAGGGAAAATGTTGTCGGAGTATGTGTTGAGAAAATAATAGAGGGGTGACAGAAGTAGATATAGGGAAAGGGGAAAGACAGAAGAGAGGAGTGTAACCAAAGTCAGGCAATAACCCCAACAGATAATCAGTTTTATAGATGTGCTTGTTGAGTCCAACCTTCTCTCTGGAATTTAAACAAGTGACAGTACGGAGAAATTTTTACAGCACGTTACGGCTTGTAAAAAATTTATATCACTTTCCCTAAATCCAAGTTGTTTTTCCCTTTTAGCTGCTGTTATTTTGAATCTTTTCTCTACTTTTTTTGCAGAATAATTTCGCTGTATGACCAGAAGGGAATGCTTTTGTATTGCGCACAGTCTTTTTTACTGCCTTTGTTTTTCCCAAATTGGGGATAATTATTGCGCTTCTCCATTCTCTTGGTGTCTGTTATTCTACCCAAACAGGGTTTAAAATTGTCTATGTGCCCATGCTGTTTCTACTTCTCTTCCCGCTTTAATTAGCTCACTTGGTATTTCGTCTTGTCCCTGTGTTTTATTCAGTGGGACTAGTCTTATGGGTTCCTTTTTAATTTCTTTTTTCAGTATGGCTAGTTCTAGTTCTTCGATGACATATGTGTCAGTTTCTTAGATTCCTGTGACATCTGATGGCATATTGTGATGTGTTCAACGTACTGCCTCCATCCTTTTAGAATTTTTGTTTGTTCACTTATTGGTTCTCTTTTTTCGCTGTTAATTATTTCAGTTGGGTCAAAGGTTCTGCTCTGGTTCTCATTCCACTAATCTTTTTTTAGAAGTTTCTAGTTGCCTCCTACAAGTTTCTAGTTGCCTCCTTGTAGTTTTTATTTCAAGTTTCTCCATATTCCTTCCAGTCTTTTTTTTTTTTCTCTCTTTATTATTCTCTTCTATTCGCATGTCTTCTTGCTTTAGATACTCAAATATATTTTTCTTTTTTTTTTTTCTTTTACAGCTGTCTTTACTTCGACATTCCACCAAATTGTTATTTCTTTATCCTTGTTTTATGGGGGCGGAGCGCTTATGGAATGTCCCGAAAGCTGTGATGTCGGTTTCTAAATCAATCAATCAATCAATCAATCCTTGTTTTGCGTTTTTTTTAAAGGTACCACGTGTTATTTTTGCAGTGTTTTTGAATACTTGATTTGAATATCCCCATTCTTCTTCTACCCTTTTTCTTTCTATAGGTAGTTTTTCAAAAATTTCATTTAATTCTGTCCCATAATTTTCTCTCACTATCTCGTCCTTGAGTTTTTTTAAAGTTTACTAATTCACGTGGTATGGTTTTTTCCCGGTCTTTCCCTTTTTTCTTCTATTCGTTCTTTTTTTTTTTTTTGTGATTTTTTAATGATTTTGCCCCTTTTTTTTTTGGTCTTGGGGTTTCCCCAAAAACCTTTTTTTTAAGGGTTGGGG
>JACEFZ010009637.1:0-18626 GCA_014155875.1 Cepaea nemoralis | reverse complement strand
ATGTATCCTAGAACTAGCACTGACTGTATGTTTAAGTATATAATATACACCTATCCTTGTTTGCACGCCCGTCACATGTATCCTAGAACTAGCACTGACTGTATGTGTAAGTATATAACATGCAGCTTTCCCTCTCTGCACGCCCGTCACATGTATCCTGGAACTAGCACTCACTGTACGTTTAAGTATATAACATACAGCTTTCATCTCTGCACGCCCGTCACTAGAACTAATACTCACTGTATGTTTAAGTATATAACATGTAGCTATCCTTGTTTACACGCCCGTCACATGTATCCTAGAACTAATACTCACTGTATGTTTAAGTATATAACATGTAGCTATCCTTGTTTACATGCCCGTCATATGTATCCCAGAACTAGCACTCACTGTATATTTAAGTATATAACATGTACCTATCCTTGTTTACACGCCCGTTACATGTATCCTAGAACTAGCACTCACTGTAAGTTTACGTATATAACATGTAGCTATCCTTGTCTACACGCCCGTTACATGTATCCCAGAACTAGCACTCACTGTAAGTTTACGTATATAACATGTAGCTATCCTTGTCTACACGCCCGTCATATGTATCCCAATACTAGCACTAGCTGTATGTTTAAGTATATAACATGCCCAGGCGTCTAACCCGCGCACAATCGAGCTCATGACAATAACAGTGCAGTCCGCTACCTACTCCGCTACCGCGTCCGTCACAATTTGTGTGGTTGATGTTTATTGGCTGAGGAAAGCTTTAAGGCTTCAACGCCCATTATATCTCTTGTGAACCTCCTTCCGGGTTCTGGGTTGGAATAATTACATGCGCCATTTTGGTCGACAACATCCAGAGATTGACAGAAGATACGGTAACATGTGACATGTTGGTGGACAACATCCAGAGATTGACAGAAGATACGGTAACATGTGCCATGTTGGTGGACAACATCCAGAGATTGACAGAAGATACGGTAACATGTGACATGTTGGTGGAAAACATCCAGAGATTGACAGAAGATACGGTAACATGTGACATGTTGGTGGACAACATCCAGAGATGGACAGAAGATACGGTAACATGTGACATGTTGGTGGACAACATCCAGAGATGGACAGAAGATAAGGTAACATGTGACATGTTGGTGGACAACATCCAGAGATGGACAGAAGATACGGTAACATGTGACATGTTGGTGGACAACATCCAGAGATGGACAGAAGATAAGGTAACATGTGACATGTTGGTGGACAACATCCAGAGATGGACAGAAGATACGGTAACATGTGACATGTTGGTGGACAACATCCAGAGATGGACAAAAGATACGGTAACATGTGACATGTTGGTGGACAACATCCAGAGATTGACAGAAGATACGGTAACATGTGCCATGTTGGTGGACAACATCAAGAGATGGACAGAAGATATGGTAACATGTGACATGTTGGAGCGGATTTCCTGTCTAGACATCCAGCTCCTGAAGAAGAGGAAAAGATCATCTGGATCGAACCTCCAAGAAGAAAGAGTTGTTGCGGACTTGTCTCTTAGGAGGGGGCCTATGTCACAGGATAAATAAACTTGTTAGTTGCGACCGATGATAACCAAACCCGACATTATTTTGCTAACACAATTTGTCGTGTCCTCCTTTAAAGTGTCGTCCCTGGAGTGAGGAGATCCGACACCCACATTATAATATTATTTTTTTTTCCCCTCAATATTCTGGAGAATCCACCAGCTTCCGTCCAACACACTCCATCAGCCTATGGACACCTTTTCCTATCACTCTCACACTGTCGTACTATGCCCCCTTCTCATACTTCCCCAACGCAACATACTCAACAACTCTTGCTTCTAGAAATTAATAAAGAGTAATTTATTAAAATAAAAATGTAACGTATATGAGACGTGTATGTGAAGAAAATGTGTGACGTGTTCTATAAAGTGTGTAGACTCTGTCTCTCAGACATCAACTCAGTCAGCTGATCACAGCAAAGATAGACCACAGCACGTTACGTCAGAACAAGTACGTCTCACCCGTTGCCGGAACCATCTTGCCGGATAATGCTTTGCCTCTGTAGACCTCTGGTAATCCAATTTCATGAACATCCGAAATAGACACCGGTGGTATAAAGAGTTAATCAGGGACCGGTTGCACTCTACACAATGTCCGTTCCTAATGTTCCTTAACAAACTGCACAAGTCTTTTGTAGTGTGTACACAGTCATTAATGTTAATTGTTACTGTACTGGATCCTCACTCGTGTCTATCTAGCCTCAAGTATAATGTCTTGTGTTCTATTACACGAGATTATATAACACTAGGTAACTATTAGACTGTTCTCATTTAGTTACTACTGTCTGATGCTGTGTGGTGCATCAGTAATCATCACTATCTTTGGTGAATCAACTTCCTCCTAGCTTTAGTTACGTTCTGTATGCAACTTTATTGATTCTTGAACTGGTGTTCTTCAGAATGGGTTTTTTAAAGTCTTTCCCAAAACTTGTTGAGTTTCCTTGGATCTGGTAGGGAACCTAGGATAGAAACAACACATCTGGTGATAGTACTAGTCACTGATCCTTTCGGCTGAGTGTAAGCCTATCACCTTGCTTAATGATCTTTAGCTAACTAGACTTAGTCACAGAGCAGATTAGCTACCCACCTAGAGTCGAATCAGGTTATGACAAAGAAAAAATCACCAAACAGAATGTGGAACCCCTCCCACAAGGGACACCTACGGGAAATCCCAACTATCCCTCATTACTCAATTCTCAACTAGTAAAGCTTATCCACCCTTCACTAATCTATTCTTAACTAGCAGAGTCAAGTATCACTTCCCTACTCTAGCTAGTTACCACTAACAGTGCTAATCATCACACTATAGTTTAACAAGGCTACTGCCTAAAGTAATTATAACGAATATATTATAATAGGTTATACCTTAAATGGCACCACTGCAGTCCTATCAATCATATCTACATCTGCCATTATAGGCACGTGTAAAATTAAGTCACTAATTAACACACGGTAGATATTATTTCCACTAGGCGCTGCAGTGCCCTCACTCCGACTAGAGCATTATTCAAGTCCACCCTAGTTGATCCCAACTCGAGTTTATATGGCAAACTACCAAGTTGTCCACGTGACGTTATCCTTTTCGCCCCCACACAGGTGTTATTTGGACATATCAGCCATTTGCAAGAATCTATTTTCCTGGCTTTAGTCCTGTCAAAGTTGTCAGTAATTGTTAAGATTTTCAAAACAAGCCAGCAAGTTTATGTCTACTTCCAACAAAGCGTTGCACATAACCCCGTCAACTTCTCGATGTGCCGGAAACCAAGAATTGACAGATGTACTGTTTTCCTGTCTCTCGCTGCCAATTCCGGTTTGTCTCTGACTGTTGACAACTGTCAAGCTTCTGTTCAGTGGTGACAATCCCAGCAGCCATTTCCGTCTGATGTCCGGCAGTATAAGTGACAGACAGGGCTGTTCCATCTACTGCGCCGGGCAAGGCTATGTAATTCTAAATGTTTACAAACTGCCAACGCGGTGTATCCATTCCTTTTCACTCACCACCAAATGTGTATATGGGCTGACCTGATGTAACCTGTGCAGCTGTGTTTACTCTGTTAGTACGACTGTTGTGGGCCCAGAAATATACGCCCAGCAACCGTCGGTAAATTTATCTGTTTAACTCATGGCAATCTCGCGACATAGGCCCCCTCTTAAGAGAGTAGTCCATCTCACTCTCCTCCACCATGAGTTAAATCCAGATAATTCATTCCTCTTCTTCAGGAGCTGGGTGTCTTGACAAGAAATCCGCTCCAACATTCTCCTTCCCAGGAATGTACTCTACTGTGAAATTATACGGTTGAAGTAACAACGACCACCGCATCAAACGTGCGTTGAGCTTCTGAGAAGTCGCCAGGAACATCAGGGGCTGATGATCCGACTGAACCCGAAACTTAACTCCATACAAATATGGCTGAAATTTTTGCACTGCCCATACGAGGGACAAGCATTCTCTCTCGACGGTTGAATAATTCCTCTCCGCCTGTAGAAGTTTCTTACTTGCGTATGCTACAGGTTTCAAAACCGAAGCATCGTCTTTTCCTTCCTGTAATAAAGCGGCTCCAATTCCAATCGCACTCGCATCCGTTCTCAACACAAATGGTTTGGAAAGGTCAGGGAGCTGTAATACAGGTTTGCTGACCAAGGCCTCCTTTAACTGACTATAGGCATTCTCACATTCTGGTGTCCAAATGATTTGATCCGGTAATCCCTTTTCAAGGTTTCCGTCAACGGAGCTCCCAGTTCAGTGAAATGTGGGATAAATTTGTGGTAGAACCCACACAAACGAGAGAAAAGATCGCACATCCTTCTTCGTTTTTGGCCTTGGTGCATTTCTGATTTTCTCCAGGTTCTTCTCTTCTGGGACAATGTGTCCTGGAGTGATGGTGTGACCTAGAAATTCCAGAGTCTGGTAACCAATCATGCACTTGGTTGGACGAGCAGTAAGCCCTGCTTCCTTGAGTCTATTAAACACTCTCTCCAAGGATTGTAAGTGGTCATCCAAGCTGTCACTGGAAATCAGAATATCATCCATGAATGAGATGATGGACGGATCCTGTAACGGATCTAGTAAAGTCCTCATCATGCGTGTAAACACACTAGGTGCATTGCTGAGTCCAAAGGGCATGACCTTGAATTCGTAGTGTCCACTGGGTGTACTGAAAGCTAACAGTGGTCGAATCTCCGGTTTGACTGGTATCTGATAGTACCCCCGACTCAGATCCACCTTTGAAAAGTACCGAGCCTTATGGAGCCTAGCGAATAACTGAGTTGGATTCGGCAAAGGTTCCACCTGAAACTGTGTATGACTGTTCAGAAGTCGGTAATCTATACACAACCTGTGTTCTCCACTTGGTTTGCGTAACAAAACTACCCCCGCATTGTATGGGGATGTGGATGGTGCAATCACGTCATCCTCCAGCAGTTTTTTTTATTTCCTCCTCCAGGGCCTTTTCTTTAGAGAATGGCACTGGGTAAACCTTCTGACGAACCGGCTCCTGTGTGGTCAAAGTCATCTCAAACTCCACCAACCTCGTTCGTCCTGGTTTATCAGTCAGTATCTCCTTATGAGACTTGAGAACCTGGTTATCTTTTCCCTCTCCTGTGAGGTCAGATCAGGGTTCACTTGTACATCCCTATAGGTTTCCTGGTGTACTAAGGGATATTCCCTGCCCTCGCTGGTTCCCACTTCTGTCTCCACTGCAACTGCCATTGCCATGAGGTGAGCTGCCTTGTCTCCGGGTCTCTCTTCGTATTTCCGCAAGAGATTGATATGGAAAATCTTCGACTTTCCCCGGATCCGGATTTGATAGTTGGTTCTGGATATCACCCTTTCCACGGGAAATGGTCCTTGCCAACCTATCTCCAGTTTGTTGTTTCCCGTTGGGAGTAACAACAAGACTTTATCTCCTACCTCTAGAGATCTTTCTTTAGACCTACGGTTGTAGTAAGCCGCATGTCTTTTCCTGGCCTTTTTCAAGTTTTGATTTGCCAGAGTCCATCCCTTGTGGAGTTTTTCTTTCAGTTCCTCCACGTATTGATAGGATGAGATTACTTCTTCTGACGTCCCCTCTTCAGTCCAACTCCTCAACATGGCTTCCAACGGTCCTTTGATTGGACGACCAAACAGCAACGTAGCGGGTGGTAGTCCTGTTGAGCCATGAGGAACTTCCCGATAGGCAAAGAGTGCTGCTGGGATATATTCATCCCACCTATCAGGTTTTTCCTGCGCTAATTTCCTGAGCATTGTCATCAACGTGCCGTTGAAACGCTCTACTTGTCCATTGGCTTGAGGGTGGTAAGGGCTGGTATGTATGTGGTTAGAGTGAAACACCCTAAATACCTCCTCCATGAGTTTTCCACAAAACTGAGATCCATTGTCCGTCAGAATTTGATCCGGAAAGCCTAATCTGGTAAAGGCCTCCATCAGTGCGTCCGCCACTCTTTTCGAGTCAATCGTGGTCAACGGTATCGCCTCACCCCACATTGTACAGCAATCCACCATTGTGAGTATATACATGTTCCTCTTCCTAGTCCTGGGAAGTGGACCCACGATATCGATGGCTACCCTCTCGAAAGGAGAGTTCATGATGGGCATCTCACCCAACACCACCGGTGCTGTCCAGTGTTTCGGTGCCACCCTCTGGCACTCAGGGCATGACTTCACATACCGACGCACATCATCTGTCATTCCCGGCCAATAGTAGTGGCAGGAAATCCGCTGCATGGTGGCGGCAATACCCATGTGTCCACTAAAGGAGATGGTATGCCCCATATGAAGAATCTGGGACCGATGAGCTTTCGGGACGACCAACTGACCGTATAGGTTGTCTCCCCTTCCTGCTCTCCTGTAGAGTATCCTATTCTTCATGTAGTACTGCCCCCGTCCTGGTGGATCAGCACTTTTCTGCAGCTTTTGTAGCAAGGACGTAAAGTATCATCCTCACTCTGGGCAGTTCGTAGCTCCCCCGGCATTGGGTTAGTCACAATTGCGTCTGCCTCTTCCGTTTTCGTCTGAGAGCGAGTCTGCATTGCTCCCATATGAATTGGCTCCCTGGGCATTCCCAGAAAGACATACCGGCAACCTAGGATGACTGGAAAAATGGGATCGGTCAATACAGCGGCCTTGATGGTGCCGGTGACGTACCTTGACCGAATCTCCACATTAGCAATGGGCAACTTCATGACTACAGCACTCTTCTGTGCAGGCTGTATATCCAAGGTTTCACCTGTGAATTGTTCTGGATGTACCAGATCCGCAGAAATCACGGCCTCCCCGTCCAGTCCTGTGTCGTATAAACACTCCACTTGACGACCGTTAACCTCTACCAATTCCACTACAGGTGGTTTGTCCTGGTCTGGAGTCTCTTCCTCGGCCTCGACCTGTTCGGTGGGCTCCACCTTAGGTTTCCCTGAGCACACGACGAATTGAGTGTCTCCTGACTTTCCCCTGCAGTCAATAGCATTGTGCGTGTTTGACTGACATTGGTTTGCACCATTTCCCTGTCCTAGATTTTCTATTGTCGGACTTGAATGAGCTCTCCTGGTGGCGAGCTTCCTTGTTGACCTTGGCATTTTCCGTGACAACCTCCTTGGAAGTCACTTGACATGCTGCAAAGTGAGGGTTCTTAGCCTTCGATTTGCAGTCCCTCGTATTGTGAGAGGGTGACTTACAAATTGAACACCACTTCTCCGACCACGGTCGTTTAGGTGTAGAGCTTGAAGTGCTCTTGCTTCCCTCCTTTTTCTTCTCTGAATTATCCTCTGATTTTTGCACATAAGGTTCCCACTTTTTGGTTCCTGAGTTTTTGGCTTTCTTCTTGTCATGTTTCTCTTGACTTTTGGTGTTGGTGGAAAGGTTCTCCCCTGCCTCCCCATGTACCTCGACGAACCGTTCTGCTAATTTATTCACGAGGTCAATACGTTCCGCTCCTTGTTCTCCCAGGAACGTCCTGAGAGGTTTAGACATTTGCTTCTTCAGCTGGTCGACCACCATGAGCTCTTCCAGACTCTCATAGTCATGTGCGAACCCAGCCAAATCCATCCACTTATGGAGATAAGATTTAAGACGCAAACTGTAGGCGGCAAACAACTCTCCCGGTTCTCGTTTCGCTGCTCGAAATTTTTTTCCGGTAGGTATGTGACGTAACCTCGAATCGTTTCAGCAGAGCCGTCTTTAACTCATCATAATTGTTCTCATGTCCTGGTGGCATGCGAGTATAAACCTCGTATCCCGTCCCGCGTAATCCCTGGGATAGCTTAAGATTCCATTTGTTACGCTCCAGAACCCATAGCAACTGACATAGCCTCGAAGCGTTGAAGGTATTGGTCAATCTTCTCTTTGTCCTCCTCGTAGACCGCTAAAGGAAACTTCATAGCATGGTACCCATGTCCACCTACTGGTGTTGATCCTGGGATGGAGGAACCTCCAACTGCTCCCTCAGTTTCTCCATTAGATTGACTCTTCAACTCGAGTTCCCTCATCCGGTACTCGTGCTCCCTTTTCTGTGCTTCCTGTTCAGCTTCTAATTTCCTAGCTGCTTGCTCAGCTTCAAATTTCCTAGCTGCTTGCTCAGCTTCCAATTTCCTAGCTGCTTGCTCAGCTTCCAATTTCTTAGCTGCTTGCTCAGCTTCCAATTCCATTCTTCTCAATTCCAGCTCAGCCTTTCGATCTTCCCTTTCTGCTTGACGATACTCTCTCTCCACTTCTTGTATGTAATCCGTTAGAGAAGACCCAGCCAATCCCATTTCTTCCCCCCTTGCCTTTAATTCTAACGTGCTAAGTTTAGGGGTGGCCATTATACAGAGAGGTAAGCTAGCAGGTCTAGTACAATATAACTGCAAATTACTATACCGATATATAAACAAGTACTATAATCTAGATATTACCACACACAGTACATTCACTCAGTGACAAGAGTAGAATCAGGACACAGACCTATGCAGACGTGTGAAGTGTGAACAGGTAAGATATTAGTCCTAACCCCTATCCACATTCACTCTAGCTGGATTCTCCAAACTGATATTTCCCTCTTATAACTAAGGATCCCGTGTCAAAAGACCCCGTTGTCAGAAGATCCCACTGTCAAAGGTTCCTGCTTGCAGGAGATCTCGCTGTCCAAGGATTCCGTTTACGGGAGATCCCGCTGTCCAAAGATCACGTTTACGATAGATCCCGCTGTCCAAAAGATCCCGTTTACGAGAGATCCCACTGTCCAAATATCACGTTTACGAGCCCCCAATAATGTCGTGTCCTCCTTTAAAGTGTCGTCCCTGGAGTGAGGAGATCCGACACCCACATTATAATATTATTTTTTTTCCCCCTCAATATTCTGGAGAATCCACCAGCTTCCGTCCAACACACTCCATCAGCCTATGGACACCTTTTCCTATCACTCTCACACTGTCGTACTATGCCCCCTTCTCATACTTCCCCAACGCAACATACTCAACAACTCTTGCTTCTAGAAATTAATAAAGAGTAATTTATTAAAATAAAAATGTAACGTATATGAGACGTGTATGTGAAGAAAATGTGTGACGTGTTCTATAAAGTGTGTAGACTCTGTCTCTCAGACATCAACTCAGTCAGCTGATCACAGCAAAGATAGACCACAGCACGTTACGTCAGAACAAGTACGTCTCACCCGTTGCCGGAACCATCTTGCCGGATAATGCTTTGCCTCTGTAGACCTCTGGTAATCCAATTTCATGAACATCCGAAATAGACACCGGTGGTATAAAGAGTTAATCAGGGACCGAGTTGCACTCTACACAATGTCCGTTCCTAATGTTCCTTAACAAACTGCACAAGTCTTTTGTAGTGTGTACACAGTCATTAATGTTAATTGTTACTGTACTGGATCCTCACTCGTGTCTATCTAGCCTCAAGTATAATGTCTTGTGTTCTATTACACGAGATTATATAACACTAGGTAACTATTAGACTGTTCTCATTTAGTTACTACTGTCTGATGCTGTGTGGTGCATCAGTAATCATCACTATCTTTGGTGAATCAACTTCCTCCTAGCTTTAGTTACGTTCTGTATGCAACTTTATTGATTCTTGAACTGGTGTTCTTCAGAATGGGTTTTTTAAAGTCTTTCCCAAAACTTGTTGAGTTTCCTTGGATCTGGTAGGGAACCTAGGATAGAAACAACACATCTGGTGATAGTACTAGTCACTGATCCTTTCGGCTGAGTGTAAGCCTATCACCTTGCTTAATGATCTTTAGCTAACTAGACTTAGTCACAGAGCAGATTAGCTACCCACCTAGAGTCGAATCAGGTTATGACAAAGAAAAAATCACCAAACAGAATGTGGAACCCCTCCCACAAGGGACACCTACGGGAAATCCCAACTATCCCTCATTACTCAATTCTCAACTAGTAAAGCTTATCCACCCTTCACTAATCTATTCTTAACTAGCAGAGTCAAGTATCACTTCCCTACTCTAGCTAGTTACCACTAACAGTGCTAATCATCACACTATAGTTTAACAAGGCTACTGCCTAAAGTAATTATAACGAATATATTATAATAGGTTATACCTTAAATGGCACCACTGCAGTCCTATCAATCATATCTACATCTGCCATTATAGGCACGTGTAAAATTAAGTCTCTAATTAACACACGGTAGATATTATTTCCACTAGGCGCTGCAGTGCCCTCACTCCGACTAGAGCATTATTCAAGTCCACCCTAGTTGATCCCAACTCGAGTTTATATGGCAAACTACCCAAGTTGTCCACGTGACGTTATCCTTTTCGCCCCCACACAGGTGTTATTTGGACATATCAGCCATTTGCAAGAATCTATTTTCCTGGCTTTAGTCCTGTCAAAGTTGTCAGTAATTGTTAAGATTTTCAAAACAAGCCAGCAAGTTTATGTCTACTTCCAACAAAGCGTTGCACATAACCCCGTCAACTTCTCGATGTGCCGGAAACCAAGAATGACAGATGTACTGTTTTCCTGTCTCTCGCTGCCAATTCCGGTTTGTCTCTGACTGTTGACAACTGTCAAGCTTCTGTTCAGTGGTGACAATCCCAGCAGCCATTTCCGTCTGATGTCCGGCAGTATAAGTGACAGACAGGGCTGTTCCATCTACTGCGCCGGGCAAGGCTATGTAATTCTAAATGTTTACAAACTGCCAACGCGGTGTATCCATTCCTTTTCACTCACCACCAAATGTGTATATGGGCTGACCTGATGTAACCTGTGCAGCTGTGTTTACTCTGTTAGTACGACTGTTGTGGGCCCAGAAATATACGCCCAGCAACCGTCGGTAAATTTATCTGTTTAACTCATGGCAATCTCGCGACACAATTGACTCTTTGATGGTGAACAAACTGAGGAAAATACGTCGGTACAGATTCTCTGCACCTGGTCGACAGTGTGTATGAGATCAAAGGGAGTTACGTCGCGTTGTCTACACACAGTTGACAGTTTGATGACAGGATGTTGTTCGAGAGGTGTGTATTGGCAACATTTGTCTACAAAACGGGAGTTGGCCGTTGAAAGTAATGGACAGATGTCTGCTAGAGGTCAGAAGGATTCTGTAATGGGAGAAAGGTCTCTGGCTTACAGACAACCAGGATAATTGTTGGATGAGACAAAGAACTCCCCAGATGAAAAGGAAAATTGACAGCTAATTGACTCTGGTTAGTCTGGAAACAGGAGGACAAAGCCAAATTCTGGACTGATTGGCGTCTGGACTTTCTGGTGACTCACTCAAGCACCCATATAAAACCCAGTGAGGTAAACAGGTGGAGGGAGTCGAGGAAAACATTCTGAAGTGTTAGGATTGGGGATTATTCCGAGTTGTGTTATATGAGAGGGACTAGCCTATCTAAGTAGTGATAGTTATCCGCGGACATAGATCCAATCGGATTGCCTAGTTTCTCGAGTAACAACAGGAATAGACATATGGTAGGCAATTAATTATATCTAACTTAAGAGTATGATTAGGAATAGAGTACAGTACTGTGCGGTGATATAATGTATTATAGGTGCAGTGATTAAATGTATTATGATTAGTGATAGAATGTTCTATAGTGCGGTGCTAGAAAGTATCATAGGAGCGTCGGCACTAGTATTCTATTGTGTGTCTTCAACTAGCTTATGTGAGATATCATTTTACTCAGGAAGTTGAGGACAATGTAGTGGAATAATAATTAGAGAGATTAAGGATGGTTGAGAGGGAGAAGAGGTATGTGATATGGTAGGATCTTCCAGTAGGGCATCTGCTGGGTTTCCACCCGTTCCTTTATTCTTTCCTGGTGTTGCCATGTCTCAGATCATATGATTGAGTTATTTGGCCGTATGACAGAGATCGGATCTCTGTTATAGATCTGAGTGCTGTTATTGGCCTACAATCACCTAATTACGGTCAGGACTGAGTTGCCCTCACCATGATGTTATCTACTCTACAGGTTCAATTTACAGTTCCCCTTGAGTGTTCCACGTGAGTGTGAGATGATTATTACGAAGGAGCAGTTCCAAGTTTTATACAATGGTGGCTCATGGAAAGAAGACAGAGGTTGCTGAGAGGTTTTACACGGGGCTCAGAACCTAGTTGTTCCGCAGAAACCTGGCTTCTGCTGAGTAGAATTGTATGAACAGAAGTATATATATATATATATATATATATATATATATATATATATATATATATATATATATATATATATATATATATATATATATATACATACACACATCTACCTAACACACATTAATAGGTTGTGTTCTAAAAGAGGGGAAAATGTTATAATCAGAGACTAATAAACAGTAGATTTTCCCCAAGTGACATTTCAGTTAATTGGAAGACTATCAGTTCAAACAAATATTAGGAAACAGAGTAACTTCACCGTGTGGTAGAGTGAAGACCAAGATCAACAGTGTCTATCGGATTACCAGCATCCTGTTTGTTCGAGTGATTGGAGAAAGTCGTCATCTTCTGGGTGAGGTTCACTGTCCGGAAAAAATTGTGCTGTTGTGTGCTAAGCACTATGATGTTACAGACTTTGCTTCTAAATCACTGGTCTACCATTAGAATACACATCAAACATTCTACACCTTGTACACACATACACTTCTCCTACATATACTCTTTGCTTTAATAAATTTCTTGTTTTTATTTGTTGAGGCTAGAGTTGTCAAGTATGTTATGTTGGGGAAGAATGAGAGGGGGCATGATCCAGAGGTGAGTAAGAGTGAGAGGAAGGTGTCTT
Source organism: Cepaea nemoralis (assembly GCA_014155875.1). Lineage (NCBI taxonomy): Eukaryota > Metazoa > Mollusca > Gastropoda > Stylommatophora > Helicidae > Cepaea > Cepaea nemoralis. The sequence goes on along the minus strand of JACEFZ010009637.1, from coordinate 5,822 downwards.
CAGATTGAAGGAGTGTGTGGACGGAGTCCGCTGGATATCTCCAGAATAGAGATATTGAATTAAAACAAATGTGGGTGTTGATTCTCCTCACTCCAGGGACGACACTAAAGTGGTAAAGAAGAACAAGGAACTACTACGACATTCATTCTTTACACACACGACACATGCCATACCATGTTAATGTTACAGGTGTTGTGATCTGTCTGTATATGCATGAGCCCAGGTACTGTTTAGGTAATGCTCCTCTATGAACATAAATTTATGTATCTTTTATCTGTTAAATTCTGTGCTACTGCAACACCAGGGATGGTTGCTACCATCTCAGGGAAGCGCCAATGTCTCCTGGCCGAGGGACTGTGTGAGTTATGCAAGTGTTTGCCTGTTACATGGTTTTAAGATGCTATCTTTAGTAATAGTGAAATTATCGTTGGCTGTTCAAGAACATTTTATTTGTGAAATAAAATACAAATATTGTGCATTAACCGTGTGACTGAAGATGTTGAATCACTTTTTGTAATATGTATAATGTTGATGAGACTCCTATGGAGGATAAATCGCAAACACACGTAGTGACTATTGAAGCTTCCAAAACGATGAGTTAAATCACAAATATACATATCGAAGATTGAGGCTTTCATAGACGATACAACACAAATCTACAAATTGATGACTGGGTCTTCCAAAGAAGGAAATTCACAAACATACATAGTGATGATTGAGGCTTGAAAAAAAACAACAACATATAAATTACAAATATGCATAGTGATTGTTTAGAATTCTATATAAGCTAAATTCATCGTCATAAAGTTCCTTGCTGACTGGCATGAACGATCATTAATCTCCACATCTGTGATCTCCAACAGGATTCATCAATTCGTGTGTGGACACATGCCCGTGCCATGAAAACAGACTGTCATTAATCTTCTTTTATCGTCTTCACGTGTCTCTCTTTCCAAAAATCTTTCTAGTTGTCATAACATGTTTCGTTTGTTTTATTCTTCTTCTCATATTGTGGACATAACCTGGCCACTGCCTCAGTCCTATGTTTGTGATAAGTTGTCTTTGTGTCATAGCCTCTGTCAGGTGTTTGTGATAAGTTGTCTTTGTGTCATAGCCTCTGTCAGGTGTTTGTGATATGTTTTCTTTGTGTCATAGCCTCTGTCTGATGTTTGTGATATGTTGTCTTTGTGTCATAGCCTCTGTATGATGTTTGTGATATGTTGTCTTTGTGTCATAGCCTCTGTATGATGTTTGTAAAAGTTGTCTTTGTGTCATAGCCTCTGTCAGGTGTTTGTGATATGTTGTCTTTGTGTCATAGCCTCTGTATGATGTTTGTGATATGTTGTCTTTGTGTCATAGCCTCTGTCAGGTGTTTGTGATATGTTGTCTTTGTGTCATAGCCTCTGTCAGGTGTTTGTGATATGTTGTCTTTGTGTCATAGCCTCTGTCTGATGTTTGTGATATGTTGTCTTTGTGTCATAGCCTCTGTATGATGTTTGTAAAAAGTTGTCTTTGTGTCATAGCCTCTGTCAGGTGTTTGTGATAAGTTGTCTTTGTGTCATAGCCTCAGTCTGATGTTTGTGATAAGTTGTCTTTGTGTCATAGCCTCAGTCTGATGTTTGTGATATGTTGTCTTTGTGTCATAGCCTCTGTCAGGTGTTTGTGATAAGTTGTCTTTGTGTCGTAGCCTTTGTCTGATGTTTGTGATATGTTGTATTTGTGTCATAGCCTCTGTCTGATGTTTGTGATAAGTTGTCTTTGTGTCATATCCTCCTCTGTCCGATATTTGTGATAAGTCGTCTTTGAGTTATAGTCTCTTCTAAAACGTCTCGATCATTCATCTTGACTGTTACTTGAATTCTCAGCACTCTTCTATAAAACCACGTCTCTGAGACCTCGAGCGATGATTGTGCTTGTACTACTGTTCATGAGTCATGGAGGAAATTGGAGGAAAGGCGCTAGTCACAGGCGCTGGAACTTCAATAATCTCTCCCTACGACATAAGTGAGACTTGTGTCTCATGTAAGAGGTCACCTGATTGATGTAAGACTCCTCCTGTGCGTCACTGGGGTTGAGATCTTCATTAGTACATTTTGAGTGCGGTGAGTGAACCTTACATCATGATGGAGGATCCTCATTCATTCATTCATGCATTCATTCGGTAGCATGTCCTTTGCAGAATCTCGCTCCCATAACAAACTTCATGAAAACCTCTCGATCATAAGCAAGATGTCCCGCGTCCGATACACCCATCTGGCGATCATCCGCCACATCCTGCACCCATCTTCTCTTTGGCCTTCCTCTTCCTCTCTTCCCAGGCATATACCCTTCCAATATTGTTCTCTCCAAACTTTCATGACGTTTCAAGTGACCAAAATATTTCAATTTTCTTTGCTTTATCGTCTTTAATAGCCAACCTTCTTCAATATTCAACTCTTGAAGTATGGATGCATTTGTTCTTTTCTTTACCCAAGATATTCTTAGAACTCGCCTATAACATTTACATTCAAAGGCATTTATGCGCTGTTCAGCTTGTTTAGTAAGTGTCCAGGTTTCACAGGCGTATGTTGCAATGGGAAAGATGCATGCTCTTAAAAATCTAATTTTTGTAGTTCTGTCTGTCCCATTCCATAATTTATTCAGTTGTTTTACTTTGAAGAGCAATTGATAGTCGTCGTTTAATTTCTTACATTGTGTCACCGTTGTTGGTAACCAATGACCCAAGATATTCAAAACAGTTCTATAGTTGGTGCATAATTTCAAGTTGCCCTTTTTTGTATTGGAATGAAGATAGTTCTCTTCCAATTTGTTGGCCATATACCATATTTCCATACCTTTTTACACAATGCGAGATAGATTTGTATGCTATCTTCTCCTCTCGCTTTAATTAGCTCAGCTGGTATCTCATCACATCCATGTAGGTGATTACCATTCTTCAGGTTCTTTATTGCCCATGCAATTTCATCTAATGAGGGTTCAGGTTCTGTATCTGCTATCGTTGGCTCATGTATCTCATTCATATCTTCACTGTCACTAATATTATACACGCCACTGCAGTACTTCTGCCATCTTTCTAGAATTTGTCTAGATTCTGTTAAGGTATTTCCCATCTTGTCACAGATAACATTCAATTGAGGTTGAACATTTCTTGTCAATAACTTCATTTCTTTTAACATTTCGTAATTCACGTCCATATCTTACAATGATTATATGCAACATGTCCAGGATTCACGTCCATATCTTACAATGATTATATGCAACATGTCCAGGATTCACGTCCATATCTTACAATGATTATATGCAACATGTCCAGGATTCACGTCCATATCTTACAGTGATTATATGCAACATGTCCAGGATTCACGTCCACATCTTACAATGATTATATGCAACATGTCCAGGATTCACGTCCACATCTTACAATGATTATATGCAACATGTCCAGGATATACGTCCATATCTTACAATGATTATATGCAACATGTCCAGGATTCACGTCCATATCTTACAATGATTATATGCAACATGTCCAGGATTCACGTCCATATCTTACAATGATTATATGCAACATGTCCAGGATTCACGTCCATATCTTACAATGATTATATGCAACATGTCCAGGATTCACGTCCATATCTTACAATGATTATATGCAACATGTCCAGGATTCATGTCCATATCTTACAATGATTATATGCAACATGTCCAGGATTCACGTCCATATCTTACAATGATTATATGCAACATGTCCAGGATTCACGTCCATATCTTACAATGATTATATGCAACATGTCCAGGATTCACGTCCACATCTTACAATGATTATATGCAACATGTCCAGGATTCACGTCCACATCTTACAATGATTATATGCAACATGTCCAGGATATACGTCCATATCTTACAATGATTATATGCAACATGTCCAGGATTCACGTCCATATCTTACAATGATTATATCCAACATGTCCAGGATTCACGTCCATATCTTACAATGATTATATGCAACATGTCCAGGATTCACGTCCATATCTTACAATGATTATATGCAACATGTCCAGGATGTATGTCCATATCTTACAATGATTATATACAACATGTCCAGGATGCACGTCCATATCTTACAATGATTATATGCAACATGTCCAGGATTCACGTCCATATCTTACAATGATTATATGCAACATGTCCAGGATTCACGTCCATATCTTACAATGATTATATGCAACATGTCCAGGATTCACGTCCATATCTTACAATGATTATATGCAACATGTCCAGTATTCACGTCCATATCTTACAATTAGTATATACAACATGTCCAGGATGCACGTCCATATCTTACAATGATTATATGCAACATGTCCAGGATTCACGTCCATATCTTACAATGATTATATGCAACATGTCCATATCTTACAATGATTATATGCAACATGTCCAGGATTCACGTCCATATCTTACAATGATTATATGCAACATGTCCAGGATTCACGTCCATATCTTACAATGATTATATGCAACATGTCCAGTATTCACGTCCATATCTTACAATTAGTATATACAACATGTCAAGGATTCACGTCGATATCTTACAATGATTATATGCAACATGTCCAGGATTCACGTCGATATCTTACAATGATTATATGCAACATGTTCAGGATTCACGTCCATTGAGCTCAAACAAGAGCGGAACTCGAGTCTAGTGCTTCACATCTGTCGTGGACAAGGCCTTAGATTCGTACCAGAATAGATCAGCATTGCCAGTAAGTAGTGGGTTGTGCTCAATCTTTTAAGGCGATGCTAACCTCAAAAAAACGATTTTTGGTCAGTTTGACTATTTTTGGAATGGTTCATTTTTAAACACCTTAGCATGTCTTCTATCAGATTCGGTACTTGTTTTTCTTTAAAAACTGTTATTTTAATGCAATATTCATGTGTTACTGAACCCACCCTAGATGTAGAATTGTCTAATTATTGAAAATTGCAACAAAATTGACGTTTTTTCAAACCATAGCAACGATATGTAGCCGACGCGCGATCCGCGTGTTTCATACATCACTGTAAAGGTCATGAACTCCCCTAATTGTTCGTTAAACTTCGGGTTCGTTTAATTGAGAGCTCTTCTGTGTACAACAGTTTCTTTCGAATCAATAATCTTCCGGAAAATCCCATATATGGAACACCTCGCCGAATGCGCAACGCTCGTTGGCGGAAACTGATCACGTTGGTTTCCAAGATGGCTGTTTTGTTGTGTTTTCACTTGGCAACCGATCCACACGCGAATTGAAAAATGCCTTGTTCCAAGAAATTTAACATACAATCATATGCTCAACGTAAGAAATCACGAAGTCAATAACTGGCAAATGCTCCTAAGCACCGAAAAGCCTACCAGAAATGTAACATTACAGATTGGTCTGAATTTGACCCTAAGATAACTTTTTTAGTTTAAAAAACATGAAAATAATTTGTTTTTCCCCGTTTTCTCATTTTGTCATATTTTTTAAAATTTATTTCAATTGTTTTCAAAAACGGCTAGTCACATTACAATGAAACTTGGAAGACATACTCTTCATTGCATTATGTACATTCTGTCAAGAGCTTTTTTAAAACTAAGATTTAGTTTTTGTGCAGTAGTAAAAATAATCAAAAATATTGTCAATGAAAATGTTGACATTTATTTTTAATTATGAAGAAAAAAATTTCCAAGGGATATCACTGAAAGCTTCTGACAGATTGTACATATTCTATTTCTGTACCCATATACAAAATATGAAGCTTGTAAATTAATAAATAACTGTTTTAGACCCATTTAAAAA
>JACEFZ010009636.1:0-24417 GCA_014155875.1 Cepaea nemoralis | reverse complement strand
CCCCTTTTTTTGGAGATCCACCTAGCAAAAAGAAATTACCGGAAGAAACCAAACCCCAACAAGAAAAAAAGAACCCGAAAAAATTGAGACCGAGATAATTTAGAAAGACATGAAAAGAACCACAAGTGTTAACAAAGAATAGGAGAGTTTAGTGCGAGATGGTTGAGGATATATGCTCCATTGGGGGATAAAAGAAAGAAAAAATATAGAGGAACAACACCAGGAGTAAATGTTGTTTGTCCATCAAGAATGATGATAACCATTCATTTCATCCAATGGGGTTGAAGGTATGGAGCCATGGGTTCTATGATGGCTGATAAGGCCTATTTTGGCTCGAAATGTTCTTTGATAATGTGGGCAAAGAATGCTTGACGTTTCTGGAGGAGGATTTCCTGCAGTGGTTTTTCTGTCCTGCCTTTTCTTCACAGCTCTTGCAGTCCTGGTTGCCTCACATATGACTGCACCCTTGCGTAATGATGCACGCCACAAATTTTGGTCTCTGGCTGCAGCCTCCCAGGTGTCATGATGAATTCCAAAAGCATTCAGTGAAATTTTCAGAGTGTCTTTAAAGCGTTTCCTCTGGCCACCTTGGGAGTGTTTACCACAACGCAGTTCGCTGTAAAAAATTCGTTTAGGGAGCCTGTGATCTGGCATGCTAGTCAAGTGACCAGCCCATCGAATCTGATTTTTCATCAGTAGAGTGTGGATACTGGGCATGGACGCTCTTTCTAGGACTTCAGTGTCTGGAATCTTGTCTTGCCATTTAATCTTCAGTAGCTTCCTTAGGCAGACTGTGTGGAAGTGGTTTAATTTCCTAGCGTGTCGCTGATAAACAGTTCATAGTAAATAGTAATGAAGGAGTAAATAGTAGTGAACTTAATAGCCATGTTAGTGTTGGAGGATAGAGCACAGTCCTGCTTAAGTTAAACTGGCACCTGGTCATCATGACAGACGATAGTTTGTTACATTTTTCTTTTTAACAAAGGCATAATAACCTCTCCATAGCACAAAGCCTGGGCTGAATTGTAGAGACCATATGTTGCCCATGCAGTATGATCTTTCTCTTGGCCTGCCTAGTTTACTCTAGAGGAAAGGTAACTCTAACACATCTGGAACAAGGCAATCTGCAGAAGCTGCCGGATCAGCAGTGTTCTGTCCACCTGTCAGAGCTTCGATTCTAGATCAATTGCTAACCATGGTTTAGGACCTGGCCTGCCCTGCCATAACATTAATCTTTAGGTTGCATTTCCTCACACCAGAATAAGACTTGTACCCTCCCAATTGCACTCCTCCACCTGAAGCCATTGGCACAATATAGGGTGGTGGGTTTGGTGAGTGTCGCTCAACATTCGGTGCTAATAGAAAGTAGGTTGTATAGTCTACTGTCATTCAGTAGCTCAGTCGTATTTGGTTAAGACCTGACTAAAATTATAGCCCGGACTTAACCCCAGTTGAAGGAGGAATATTTATTACTGTAGCTGCCTGGATCAGATCCTGTCTTATTTAGAGACATAGATACTAGAGGTTACTGGTCATACCTTCTCAGAATGCTGTGATTCAGTTCATATTGTGTCTCTTAATGTATGCCTTGGACCTTTACATTTCATGTGTTTGTTGATGCAGTCATTTATATATTTATCAATAGTCTTTTATATTGTTATTAATACAGTCTTGTATATGTTTGTTTTTACAGTACTGAGCCAGAAATGCTTCAGTGTCCTAGTGAACCTAATCTATAGGCATTACACTATTTTGTTAAATTACAGTAGATATTAACATTTATATATGACTATGTGACACCCAATTCATAAAAACATGTTGTTTCATAAAATTGTAAGCTTCACAGTCTGGGTGTCACATAAATAAAATATTTGTATTTCATTTGAATTTTTGTGTCCATCATTATCATGTAGCAGGTCATTTGAAGAACATCGCCCCCATCATGGACTGCCGAAGAGTCTGTTAGTCTCTTGTCATCTCTCCTGTCTCCTATACCCTCATGTTCAAGGAGTTTGTAGTTTCCTGTGTCCATCTTTATGCTGGTCGACTCTGCCTTTACTTCCAAGACCCCTGCCTCCCATCACTGTCCCTTCCAAGCCTCTAGTTGTTACAAAAGAGTATTACACATTCATTGGACAGAAAAGAGAACAAAGCTATCCAACAAGAACTCGGCGTTGGAGAAGATTGGCTATTTAGACAAATAACATTAAGTAAAATGCAATATTTTGGCCATGTAAACTGACACAATTGCCGTGAGAAAAAATGGGTTAAATGCTACATAGAACCTGTACTTTTGTAAGGATGTGAGACATGAACAATGAGCAGTCAAGCTGAAAAACATCCAACGGCAGTGGAGATGTGGTTTCTGAGGAAAATATCAAGAATACCATGGACAGACAGAAAAACCAATGAGCAAGTCCTACAAGTAGCAAATGAGAATTGTAAACTGATTAAAGAAATTAGATGCAGACAGTCACAATTGTTTAGACACATTATAAGAAGAAATAAATTAGAGAACTTGGTGACAACTGGCAAAATTGAGGGGAAAAGAACAAGGGGAAGACAGAGAAGTAAATATCTGGATGGCTAGGCCATGTGGCATGATCGAGACAAGAATACGGAGCTGACCCACGAATCTGGTGATTGAGTGAGATGACAAAACATGACCCCTTACGTTTATCGGGGATGATAAAACAGACATGAATGTCTGGAGAAGATAACTATGGAGTAAAGTGGGGAAGAGTTTGATCGCAGTGTAGGTAAATTGGGCCCCAGTGTGTGTTTTTTTTTTTTGAAGCTTCTGTGTTTGACTAACAGATTTGCTGATGTTCACGTCTGCTGCTGCATATCCTCTACACCATGAGCTTTAGTGGTAGTAAAGCTATTATTTAAAGTCAGCAGTATCTCTTAAACATACAAATAGATAATATGACCATTAAAATAACGGAAACATACAAATACCTGGGTACAATCTTCAACTGCTCCAACATCATAAGGGAAGAAATACAAACTAGAATCAACTCTGGAAATAAGATGCACTACAACATCTACTAAAATCAAAGGCGCTATCTCGTAACACCAAAATCACAATATACAAAACACTGATCAGACCAGTTGTGCTGTATGGCTCTGAAACCTGGAGTACAACGAAAGGAGATGAAGCCTTGTTACAAACCTTTGAGAACAAAATTTTAAGACGCATCTTTGGACCCATTAGAGATACACAAAGTGGAGAGTGGAAAAGAAGAAGTAACAAAGACATTTATGATTCTGTTTAAGTCCCCGCTAATCACTGGTATCATGAAGGCTAATAGACTACAATGGCTGGGGCATATAGAAAGAATGGAAGATAATAGGGAAACAAAACTCGCTTACACTCAGGAAATAAATGACCGTAGACCCCGAGGTAGACCAAGAAGGCGGTGGAGAGATAATACATGTACAGACCTACAAGCACTTGGAATCAACGACTGGCAAGAGAAGGTCCACCAGAGAGACGAATGGAGACAGATTGTATTTGCAGCAAAGAACCTCAATGGCTCGGAACGCTGACGAAGAAGAAGAAGAAGAAGAAGTATCTCTTAAATTAAATTAAATCATACTTGTGTCAGTTCTGGACACCCCGAAAAATATGTGTATGGTGAAAGAGTTAATTCTATGTTTTGTTGTTGTTTGTGTCTGTGAATACATTTTAATGTGTATAGGAAATTATGGCCTGTTCACTTATGGATTCTTCAGTCACAATATAATAACAAAATGTGAATTTTTGACATTTTGATGGAATTCCTGTTAACATTGTTACATATTAAAACACACTTTAAAATCACAAGTAATGGCTTATTCAACTTGAGTTACACATTTTATGTTTTTTTAAGCGTTCTTTTTTAGCCTCAGGAAGATTATATAAATTTCATTAAAGCGTAATATGTATTGATGTTATGTTATTTTATTATGACTGCTGAAGTATGAATTCCTATACATATACGATAGATATATATAGCATTCTATATATAATAGAACAGTTGCAGAGCTTTTACAATGAACAGTTTAATGTCTGAGCTATTTATTTTACCCATAGTTCATGAATGGCATTCCACGAATACTTCAGAGAGAACTGGGTGTGGGATAGGAACTCCAAGCCTCCAGAAGTTCAGCTATCTTCTGACCAAGAGGAGGCGTACTTCTACATTGATCCAGTGATAGAAAGCACAGGAACTGTAGGTAAGGCATGTTGTTATTTGTATTTATTTAAATAATACCCAACATGTAGTCTGAGAATGGAGGTCAAGGCAGTCACAGTGGCGTTCTGCTGGCTGGAGAACAAACAGCACATGCATGTCGTGATTGTAAGAGAGTCACAACGTATGATGAGAAAGGTAAAGGCAGGCATGCTTCGGGTAGAGTGGCAGGCTGCAATTAAACAATAAAAATAGATTAATCTGTTGGATATTTTGCCCAGGACATGCTGGTGTGGTGGGAAATAAGCAGGTGGACAGATAGGCTGTATCTGCACCGCTCGGTGGGATATTGGTGCGTGGTCGGGGCCCTTTGGAATCATGTGTATAGTGCGGAAGAAGATAGATCATCATTCACTGGAGAGAATGGTGCTTCAGGAAGTGACCAGAGAATCTGGCCGACGCTCAGGACTCGGAGGAAAGGCCAGACAGACACATAATAAGACTGCTACTGGCACCATTAGAAATTAGACTCTTCACTGGGTGTTGAAGATGAGGACAGGGCACGTATGGAAATGTCCTGAGTGCTATGATGTGTGTTCGTGACTCAACTCAGCTCAACACTCTGAGATAGTGGTTAACTTAAAGTGTTCAGAATGTCATCTAGATCTGTTGGCTGATGGGAGGCATGGCATCCTGAATAAACGTAATAAAGAAGCAAAGGTTAACCATGATCTCCGCTGTGATGAACGCTGCCAAGGACTCGGACTTTGCATGCCCCTAGACTACAAAAGCCCAGCTATTCCCTGTGCTTATGGTAGATAATCAGTTCATCATCAGTTATTCTCAGGCATCACATTGCTTGATATTTAATTAATAATTTTGGAATATATCATCAGTTATTCTCGGACATCACATTACTTGATGTTTAATCAATAATTTGGGAATCTATCATCGGTTATTCTCAGACAACATGCGACAAGTTGATGTTTAATTAATAATTTCTGCATCTTAGCTGTTCGAGGAAACAAAGGCTTCACTGACGGGGAGCATTACTGGGAGATAATCTTTCTGGAAGCTCCGATAGGGTCATCTGTGATGATTGGGGTAGGAACTATCAAAGCTCAGCTCCAATCTAACCTCTATCAATTTATAAATCTCATTGGTGAGTCTTTTGTTTTTGTGACTCCATTTCTACTCTGGTACATGTATGACAATGAGACTTCTGACAGTACATACATTTTTGTGACTCCATGTCTACTGTCTCCATGTCTACTGACTCCATGTCTACTCCAGTATATATATGACAAAACTTCTGTCAGTGCATACATTGTTGTGACTCCATGTCTACTCTGGTACATGTGTAACAATGAGACTTCTGTCAGTATATAAATGCTATTGGTGAATCTTTCTGCTATGTTTTGTGTCACTAAACTTCTACTATAGAGAAAAATATTATCTTGTTGACATGTTATTCTCTCTCTCTCTCTGTCTCTCTCTACCTTATGTCTTTCTTTCTTCTTTTTCATTCTCTCTCTCCCTTTTGTGTAGATTGTTACACTAAGATCATTTGCTAGAATGTCTGATTTTGATAATCTGTGAACATGTCATCTGAATTGTCTGTTTTCATCATAAGTGTATGATTTTCAGAATGCTTTCTTCGGATAAAGTAATATTCTTTCATGAAAGCATGGGGGTACATGTGCTCACTACACATTTTGTGTAGAGCCAGTTTTACCAAATAAGACATACCTTGTAGTGATAACCTTAACTTATAAAGAACTTTCTGTTTTTTATCAGCTTTTTGTTTTCAGGAGAAATGTCCCTAGAAGCCTTGGAGATCAAGTTTTATAGAAGAGTGCTGAAAATTTGTGGGACAGCCAAAATAAGCAATCTGGACATTTTTGGGGAAGCTGAGTCACAAAGACAACTTATCACAAACATCAGAAAGAAGCAGTCTCCCACCTTTGGCCACATTATAAGCAGACAAAAAGTGTAACATGTTGTGACAACTGGAAAGATTTTTGGAAAGAGAGATAAAGGAAGATAATGTGACAAATTTCTTGACAGTCTTGTGTCAAGGCATGGAAGATAGTCAACACACGACTTGGTCTATGCCGTCGGAGATCACAGTTTGTGGGGAGGCATGATCGCCCACGCCAGCCAGCAAGGCACTAGATGATGATGATTTGTTTTCTGATTTATTTTTTTTGTTGTTTTAATATATACATCGTGACAATATATAATTCTGTTGTAAACAAACAGGGCAAGACAAACAAAGCTGGGGCCTGTCATACAAAGGCAAGATCTGGCACAACGGAATCTGCAAAAACTACTGTGAGCCTTTTTACGACACTGCAACCGTGGTTGGTGTCCATCTCAATTTGTACAAGAACACTTTAACATTCTATAGGAATGGGGTCAGCCTCGGAGAGGCTTTCACTGGACTGTACACCTTCTCTGAGCCGCTGTATCCCATGATCAGTTCCACGACCACACAAACAGAGCTGGCACTTGGTGCTCGGACATGCAGATACTGGTCACTTCAGGAAAAGTGTTTTTCTAGAGTTCGCAGCAGTCTAAAAAATATTGACAGCGTGGATAGTCTTCCTTTGCCACGACTTTTCAGGAACCATCTTCGAGAATTGTAGTAGATTATGGTGACTGTTACTTTAGGCATAATTTATATGAGGTGTTTTAAAATTGCTTTGCAACTAATAGCTGATGTTAAAATGTGACACCAGGCGATGAGGAAACTATGAGGGCTATTCCAAAATCATCCTCCGATTGACTGGTAAAAATTTTAACAAATTGACAATAACATCTAAATACGTACAAAAGTTACGTACATCACTGCATTACTTGTCCATATAGTCACCACCTAAATTCAGGCACTTGTCGTACCGTGGCACGAGGTTTTGCTGACTCCATGCATGAGCTCCTTCGTGGTGTCGAAACGTCGGGTAGCAAGCAAGACCTTCATCTTGCCGAAGAGAAGATAATCGCTTGGTGCCATATCCTGGCTGTAATGGGGGGAGTGTTGAAAATTTCCCACTTAAACTGCTCAAGTAAAGCCTTTGTGCGAGCAGATGTGTGGGGCCACTCGTTGTCGTGCAGGATAATTACACCACTGGCGAGCATTGCGCACCTCTTGTTTTGGATAGACCTCACAGAACTGTCACTCAGAACTAACGCGCGACACAATCTATGATGAATCTCGGCCACATTTTATCTTCTGCTTGAAGACATTGAATCACACCACAAATTTCACAGCTGGTGGGAAAAGCAATAACAGTGTCCATGTTTATTCATTCGCGGTTCGTGAACCACTGAACAAATGTGACTGTAGATTTGTGTTTAGTAAGCTAACATACTATTGAATGATGCAAGCAATGAACTGTGTCGCTATGGCAACCGGTTTATTTTTACCAGCCAATCGGATGTTGATTTTGGAATAACCCTCTTATCTCATTACAACTATTAGCAGATGTTAAAATGTTAAATAAGGAGATGTAGAAACTATATCTTTGCAACTTCAACCAGTGTTGAAATGTCAAACCAGTTGATGTAAAAACTATATCTTTGCAACTATTGGCTGATGTTAAAATGTGACACCAGGAGATGAACTATATCTTTGCAACTTATGGTATATGTCAAAACAAAAAGATTTAGAAACTATATGTTTGCAAATATTAGCCGATATTGACATGTCAAAACAGATGTACAAATTATATTTTTGCAACTATTAGCCAATGTTGAAATGTCAAACCAGGAGATGTAGAATCTATATTTTGCACCTTTTGGCCAATGTTGAAATGTAAAACCAGAAAATGTAGAAATGATATCTTTGCAACTATTGGCTAATGTTAACATCTCAAAGCAGAAGATCTACAAACTCTATTTTTGCAGCTATTAGCTGCAGTGAAAATGTCAACCCAAGAGGTGTAGAAACTAGAATTGTTCCATTTCACAGTAAACTCATTTAAGTTTATCAGATGACTACATGGGAATTCATCTTCACTGCTCCGTTGAGATCAGTTCGTCACACATCACACTTTGTTAAACATATCGCGCCTTTGACTTTTGAGGTAAGTGTGTCCAGCTTGGACTTGCGTGTGTTTATTGCTGACTTCTGTAGATTCCATCAGTGGTTTGGTTTGTGTAGCATCACTCTCTACACAGATAGTTCCATATGTGCTCCAGGATGATGTTGATTACATCATCCATCAAGCAGCAATTGGTCTATAAAACTATTCATCATATACCTTATATAGCCTTGGAGATGAACAAATGAACGAACAAACTTTATTGTCAAAGAGTCACACATTGGGCACGTAGCCTGTCTGACATTCTACCCTTCCAGTCATTCATCTTTCACACACCACTTATCTGTCATGAATGTTACATTTACATTGAGGAGGGGGAAACGTAAACTGAGTGCTTTAAACATACACCAAACATAAACCATTCACATTTCAGTGTTATCAGACAGACAAGCAGACAGACAGACAGAACAAGAGACACATACACACGCATGCATGCATGCACACACACACACATGCATGCGCATGCGCCCACACACACACACACACACAGAGAAAGAAAAATGCAGTCATAATTTTTTGGCCACACTATGAAAAGACAAAAACTGCTAATGTGACAACCAGAAAGATTTGTGGAAAGAGTGATAAATGAAGACAGCGAGAGAAAATTCTTAACAGTCTTGTATCATGGCATGAAAGGGAGTCAAGTCGTGAATTGATCCATGCCATCGGAGATTGCAGGTGGTGGAGAAGCATGATCGCCCAGAACCAGTCGCCAAGGCACTGGATGATGATGATATAACCAACACACCTGAGAGTGTGTACATAGTATTGTTTTTGTTGTTTTTACTTGTACATGATGTGTTCATTCTAGCTGAGGGAGGGTGAGCATCTCATCAAGAGATATAACATGGGACAAAACTTGGTGCTGTGAAAAGTGTCATGACTTTACCTGGAGGTTGGATAACCTAGCATGTGCACACCTTGTAGTAACCATTTGATGGTTGATTATAGTTGGAATATAATTTTTTGTAACGTTACGAATACAACCGTTGCTTGCAATATTATTTTACAATATATAATTTATTATGTACATTGCATCTGTGAATATATATTTGTGTGCGTGTGAGCGTTTATATGCATGCATGTGTGCGCATGTATGAGAGAGAAAATAGAAAGTGAGTGTGAGGAAGAGAGAGATAGATGGTCCTAGTTTACTTGATTGTCATGCACAGACAACTCACTAAGTCATGTTTTACCTGTCCTTCTTGGGCACTGAGATTGCTGTAGCAAATTTCACATTGACCACAACCTTGACAGTTTAAATCCACATTGTGGCTTTAGATTGGTCTAGGCTCCCTGGTCGACTCAGCCTAAAATGGGAACCAGGGAATGTCTTCGGACAGTGCAGGCGTCCGGCGTGGTATCGACCACATCAACCATCATCCTTCCAATGTCTTTTGGTCTACAAATATTGGTCTAGCACCAAATATCCAACATGGCTGAAAGCATGTAGAAGGGATCTTGACTACAACCTTGAAGCACCTGTGCATGGGGCTGTCTATGTTTAACAAAGTTACACTCACTTATTTTGAATAACGAAGACACAAACAATAGATTGCATGATTTATTGCCTGGGATATCTCATTGCATCTCGTCAGGTTCATAGTGCAGAATTCACACAACAAAAACTAAAGTAATAAGATCAATTCTTCAAGCTGAAATATACAACACACACATTCACACAGTAATTTGACTTGTCTACCACAGCAATTTTAAACCGACTATCATATCTTTTTGTTTACACAAAGTTGGTTTTTGTAAATGAATGATAGTTGCCTCTGCTAATTTTTCATTTTCTGCTAAACAACACACGAAACGCATTGTTCCTATCAATCATGTGACTGACTAATGTCCAAAATGTGCCATGCAGTTTACTTTTTTCATTGTTTGTCAAGGCTGTTATTGTGAGAGAGAGAGAGAGAGAGAGAGAGAGAGGGGGGAAGAGAGAGAGAACTGTCGCTAAGCTTCCATTTTTTGGGTTTTTTCCCCGCATATCCTTTACAGGACATCGCTGTCAACACCAGCATTTTACCGCTGTCGTTGATTTCTTGGAACGATTACGCTCAATAGTTTGCCATTGCTTTCTGAGCGGCCAGCTCACTTATCTCGTAAGTTACCAATTGCGGTGAGAACCGCTACCAATTCTCGCGCGCTGTGTTACCCTACGTGGATAAATGGGATTACGGAGAAAGTCGTTTCAATGGTTTAGCTTTAATCAAATATTTCTCAACTATTGCCAGTATACATTTATGGTTGTGAGGATTTGTTCCACTCATGTCTTCTCTTTGATAACGTGTTACACTTTCATCTGGAAGCAGCTATTTTTGTGTATGAAACGGTGTATTTAAAGAGTATTTCATTATGTGTGATAATAAATCTGGCACTGTGGCAAAGGTAGTTTGTAATCCCGCATACCGAGTTCAGAACACAGCTGCAGGCAATTTGGAAGCAGACCACCTTGCACTGATTTGTATACAATAGTATGAGTGCTGGTAAAACAATTTTTGCCTGCCACTTTCTGGTGCTTGTGTTAAGCTGTCTTTGTTGGATTGTTTAGTTTGGATGTTCAAGATATTTTCATCATTGTTCTGTAAAACCACATTTCTGTAATTTCAATGGAGCTTTTAACTTGTTTATTAATTTGTAGAACGAAAATATAAACCAAAGACTGCATGGTTTATTGCATAATTTGCTGCATCTCTTCAGGTACATAATGTAGAAATCATTATTTGTTAATGTTTATTAACCCTTTACAGGGAACACGTTTTGTGTTTTTGTAACTCTGAACAGGCAACATTTTTCAGGATGTCGGTAAGATTTAGGGTTACGTTAATAAAAACATCAAATCTAAGGTATTAGTGCACATATTTTTGTTAAGTAAACAACAAAATGAAGGAAAATGAATGCAGATTTATTATTTTACTCACGTGTGAGATAATCCAATGTTACCTGCATTTCGGTTGCATTTCTTGGAACCCGTGCTCAATCATTATCTGTTCCATCTTTTTGTCTAGCATACTTATTTGTTTGATCGGCAATCGTTTGAAAAGTCTCCGAGATCCAAAGTGTGTATCTAGCTCCGATTATTAGTCAACTTCATGCACTTCAATGTCACTTTAATTAAACCCAGCGAAATCTCCGTTATCTCTTGAAGAATCGTCAAAGTCCGTTTTGAAAAACAAAGCATAAAAACCAAAAAACTGTTTACAAAATCCGATAAAATTTAACATTTTAACTTGCAAATGGCGCACACGTTATCAAGTTATCGGAAAAACCAAAAGTAGACAATTGGAAGTCTCGAGATGCACATATTTACAACACTTAATTGTCATGGACGCTTTCGGCCGCTGTGCCCTGTAAAAGGTTAAACAGAAATGGAAATGTCTTGGTACCTGTTTTTAGCAGGGTCGACCTGGGAGACCAGGACAATGAAAGAAATCTCTCACCTCAAATAGGAATTGAACACATTACCTCCGAGCCCGCAGGCAAGCATGCTAGATACTTGTGTAACTGCAACACCCTATGCTGCATGTATATTATTTTATTTCAGCACTGCTTCTAGATAGTTAGCCGGCATGTTGCTGTAGTAACTGTATAAACTGTACGCTGACAATGGTGTGAGTATGGCTAAGTGAGGGTTCAGTGCCAACTCTCGTTCACAATTACAGGTGAAGACTGGCCATCTATTTCCTCGTACGTTCAGACCTAACAGATGTGATGACCCTAACAGCTCACAGTAGAGTTCTGCTCTCAGACATGTGTCCTAGATAGATGATCGTGAATATTCAATGAGCGGCAGTAACCAAAACAAGTGGTAGCCATTGAGAGCATGCATAGGATAGTTGTGTTTATACAACACCAGACAGTAGTTTTATTAATCCACTCTCTTATATTTATTTATTGGTGTCAACACAAAAATTGTTTTATTAATCCACTCTCATATTTATATATATATATGTCTCACAACACAGAAAGTTATTTTATTAATCCACTCTCTTCTGTTTATTTATTTATTTGTCTCACAACACAGAAAGTTATTTTATTAATCCACTCTCATATTTATATATATATATGTCTCACAACACAGAAAGTTATTTTATTAATCCACTCTCTTCTGTTTATTTATTTATTTGTCTCACAACACAGAAAGTTATTTTATTAATCCACTCTCATATTTATATATATATATGTCTCACAACACAGAAAGTTATTTTATTAATCCACTCTCTTCTGTTTATTTATTTATTTATTTGTCTCACAACACAGAAAGTTATTTTATTAATCCACTCTCTTCTGTTTATTTATTTATTTATTTGTCTCACAACACAGAGAGTTGTTTTATTAATCAACTCTCTTCTATTTATTAATGTGACTTGTGACACAGAAAATTGTTTTATTTTCCCATTGCCGCTGAATTGAAGTCTTGGCAGAAGCGAAACTAAGCTGTGAGAACAGGAAATGTATCTTTAAGTGACACTTGAAGTGTAAGAACATAGCTGAAATGTCATGTTTTCGAAGGTATACCTGTGACAAGATTGATGTTTGCAGTTCCATCTGTCGGCGTTATCAGCAGTACCTGGAACAAAGCTTTTATCAAATCGAACACCTGTGATACCTCAAAGTATTTTACACTTGTCCTCTTTAACTTACATAGTCAATCTTAAATATCTCTGAATAAACATGCATTTCTAATGAATCAAAATTACAAACATCTTAATGGGGACACCCTGTATATTATTTGGGATACCCTGTATTTTCTACTTCTGCTGCCCTGATCCTCCAAATGGAGCAAGGGCCATGAGCTAGCTCTTTGGTTGGTTGGATTTTGTAGCTGTTCTATACTTCCCTTAAGGGTGCAGGTAACAAATGGGGTCCTGTATATTAGTATTGTGTATTGTATTTTGGTGTCTCACGACTTCTGAAAAGTTTTGTTTCTTCTGTCTAAATGCTGGACACCACTTCTGTGTGCTGTAAAATTTTGATAACCACGTCTGTATAGCTTTGATGCCTTGTGTTAAAATGTTGGGAACCACTTCTGTGTAATTTCACTGTCTTGTATAAATATATTGGGAACCACTTCTGTGTAACTTTGATGCCTTGTGTAAAAATGTTGGCAACCAGCTCTGTATAGTTTCACTGTCTTCTGTAAAATGAAAGTGTGATGTCAATTCTGCTAGAATGAGTCAGCAGACAAATTAATGGATGTGAAATTTTCCTCCACAACAAAATGTAACTACGTTGTATTGTTGCATTGTGAACATATTTATTTTAATGACAATGTTTTTCCATTGTGAATTTTAATAATAAAGACACAAACAATTTATTGCCTGGTATGGTTTACAATATCTCATCAAGTCAATGCTACAGAAATGTTTAACATATATTAAAGCAGCTTATTGAATCCTTTCAGTGAAACACACAAAGCGTAGGATGGTGTGTTTTGTAGCTCCGTTATTCACATTTGTTTCAGAAAACTATAAAATTATTCTGCATAAATTACGTTGCTGGTGTTGTAATGTAAAGAATAAAGGCTTGTGGACCAAAATATTAGGCCTTTTACCACCGATGCTGTAACAGTGTGCAGGCTGAATTGGTCATTATACTGTACCTTTTGTTATATCGTTACATGTTTACAGTGTGGGAGGAAATATGTGTATTACATATACATGCATTAAAACTATACATGCTCTAGAAGTATCTATATTAGAACTATATGTGTATTAGAAGGGCATTTATTAGAAATATATGTATATTAGAAGTGTCCTTAATAGAAATATGCATGTATTAGAAGTGCCAGTATTAGCAGTATGCATTATTAGAAGTGCCTTTATTAGCAATGTACATGTATTAGAAGTCCCCATATTAGAAATATGCAAGTATCAAAAGTGCTCATATTAGAAATATACATAACAGAAGTGTCTGTAATAGATATATGCGTGTACTAGGAAGTGCTTTTATTACAAATAAATGTGAATTAGAAATATGTAAAACTGCATGTACTTTGCAGGACGTTGTGATCAACCCCATTCGTAGGTTGACTTTCTAAGCAAGTTTATGTTCAGTGGTTTGCCATTGCTTTCTGAACAAGAAGTCAACATCGAAGTTCAAACTGACACCTGTAGGAAACGATCCCGCTACCTCTTCATCAGCGTGCCGGAAGTTAAAAAGCTAAACCCTCTCTTATCCCTATGTGTTTTTTAAATATACATGTATTACAAATATACGGATATTAGAGGTGCCCATATTAGAAATATATGACATGACGATTTGAGATACAGAGGAGCTAATGTGCTAAGCTCAGGCTTCTTATGACCAAAACCTCTCTTCACCTCCACACTGGGCATCCTGGGGCATCTTGGACAGACACCGTGTGGGACATCCTTGGTAGATGCTGTGCCGGGCATGCTGGGTTGTACATTAGTCTGTACGCAACCTTACATGTTGCAGTAAAAGATAATGAATGCACAAACCAGATGACAAATAATGTTCTAATACACACGGGAAGAAGCATGGAGAGGCTTGATATAATCAATATGGTACTGACTCTGCTAGCGGAAGCAAGACTGAACTCTAGCCATCCCGACTTCACAATCTAGGAGTGGAACTCTGGTCAAGCACGTCAATGAAGTCTTCAAGGTCAAGAGAGGAGATATCATTTTTATTTCTTTCAGTGTCAGCTGATACAGTTCAACCAATGGCAAACGGACTGACATTGTCATATTTTTGGACAGTGCTTTACTGTTTTGATGTAGTCAGTATTGGATTAAATATTGACTTTATTTGTATCAAATTGTACATATTGTGTGACATGACTTGGTTTATTCAAGTAGGTCATCAAACCTTGCACTATCAAATAAACTTTATTTGTAATAATCTTGTTGCTGCTGCTATTTTTGCTATTAAAACAGTTGGTTACGTGTATTGTTTTTGATTTGAGTTCAAGAACTGACATCACTGCCCTAAGGGCATTCCTATAAGTGCCCAGTCCTCATCTTCAACAGCCAGCATAGAGTTTCAATACTAATGGTCAGCCTGTCTGAGCTCCCATCCTAGACCTGTTGCCAACCAAGGATTAGGGCCATGACATTTAGTCGTTAGCTTACATTTCCTCGCACTAGGGTAAGGCTTGTACCCTCCCACCTGCGCTCTTTGCCTGAAATCGTTGGTAAAATGTGGGATGTTGGGTTTGGTGAGTGCTACCCAACATTCAGTGCTAACAAAAAAGCAGGTATAATGTGTGTGTGTGGTTTTTTTTTTGTTTTTGTTTTTTGCCTCAATATAAAATTCAATATCTCAGTAACCAACTGAGGGAAAATGATGAGATTTAGTATATAACCTTATCATTACGTCCACCCAAAAAAAAAAAATTTTGTTCTGGAGATTTTACAGCAGATTTCAAAGTTAGTTTATATGCGGTATATTAATTACGAGTTAGAGATTACGTCCATGATTTTAATAGTATTACAGCTTCACCAAGAGACGTCCCGGCAGATTTTGAAATTTTCACGTGATATACGTTTTGAAACAAACAGCGCGAAGATTCAGAGGTGTCTCCAAATGGGGGTTCTTTCATGAAAGGTGATTATATAAATAAACTAGCTGACAAGGCCCAGCTTCTGGCGGGGATCTGTCTGTCCGTCCGTCCGTCTGTCTGTCTGTCTATCTGCCCGCCCGCCTGCTTATCTATCTGTCTATCTATCTATTTATCTGCCTACCTGCCTGCCGACCGACCGATATCTATCTTTCTATCTATCTGCCTGCCGGCCGACCGACCTACCGATATCTATCTATCTATCTGCATGCCTGCCTGCCTGCCTGCTTATCTATCTGTCTACTTACCTATCTATCTATCTATTTATCTATCTGTCTGCCTACCTGCCTGCTGGCAGACCGACCCACCCAGCCAGCCACCCACCTACCTTTCTGCCTACTTACCTACCTACCTATCTGTATGTCTGTCTGTCTGTCCGCGCTATTAAATATTGATAAAAGTTACTGGAAAAAACGTCAGGACCATGTGTTGAAAGAGGAAGAGGACTATTGGAGAAAGGATGGATTGAAGGTTGTATGTTTGATTCCGGGCCGCGTCCTTCATTTCAAGAGTGCATTTTTTTTTCGGACACTCCCGAAGGTCGTCGCTGGAGCTACGGAGTTCGTGCTTTGTGCGACGCTTTCCGCGCTGCGGAAAGAAACTGAGCCATATGGGATAAACACCCGGTGCAATGCAGCCGACCCTGTCGATTTTAAGCTAATTCTTTCATTGCACCCACTCTCATACGAATCCGGATACGCCTTTGTGTGTCAACAGAATTGACATGTCTCACATTACCGTAAAAATAACTTCGTTAGCGAGAAATCACTAGTTGTTCAGCAAAAGATCAAAGGAATGTCGTCCGCTTTCAATGATTTAAGTTGTTTTTGGACCTTTCAAAGACATATTCCTTGGGTGGGGGTAAATATAAGACGGCTGGAAAAATTTCATAACGATGCAACAGACAGTTTTCAAAATAATTGATCGTGAATGAAGACAACCAAATGTGGCCATACTATAGTACCGTCTACTGTCATATGGTAGCTCAGTCATATCTGACTAAGACTTGGCTTTTAGATACCTGAACAATGAACATGTAATGGACATTTGAATTGAGGCCTTGAATATGTGGATAAACAGAAACATAGGTTGTTTTTCATAAAACAATATCAAATGTAGGGGTCCTTGAGAAGCCGAAAATTAAAAGAGGGGTGATAAACGAAATACTCGTAGAAATAAGATAATGAAATATTTCTGCTGTTTTTTTTTTTTCCTTCTGCTTTTGCTATGAACATCGCAGAAAGGGCGTAGATGTAATTATCCGTGTTTCGCTTGTCTTGTTGCTTGTGCCAACGTTATATTTTATTAGTTCAATGTCCCTTTTACTCCACATCACCAATTCTTCTAACATCTGATGGGAGATGCCTTGAAGAGATTAGAACAAGAATCGCCATGGCGACGGCAGCCTTTTGCCGGATGAAAAATATACTGACCAAGAAAGAGATGTCAAGTGCTACGAGAAAAAATAGTGTTGCGGTGCTACATAGAACCAGTACTTTTGTATGGATATGAAGCGTGGGCAATGATCAGACAAGCTGAACAACATCTGATGGCTGTGGAAATGTGGTTTCTGGGGAAAATGCAAAAAATACCATGGACAGACAGAAAAACCAATGACCAAGTCCTACAAGAAACAAATGAAAATCGTACACTTATTAAAGAAATTAAACGTAAACAGTCAAAATTTGTTGGTCACTTTACGAGAAGAAATGAATTTGGAGAACTTGATCACAACTGGCAAGATCGAGGGGAAGGTAGAGAAGTAAATACCTGGTTGGCTTGGCCACGTGCGTAGATCGAGACAAAAACACCAAGCTGATCCACGACTCTGGTGATCGAATGAGATGGTGAATCATGACTGCCCACGCTTATCGGCATGGCACATGATGAATGAATGAACCAACTCTTCCTGGGTCGTCATTTTGTCCTGTATCCCAATGTTCTTAAGTTCTCTAGCTTCTGTGTTTCTTATACATCTCATCTCAGATGAAGAGATTTTACGCCTATGTTTTTCTAGGACTGTCCAACAAGACATAACACTCTTTTATAAGAACTATACTGGCAGAAAAGTTGAAAGCAAGGGCGCAAGAGTTAGCTTATGATAATATCGAGAGATGGGTGAACAGCAGTCTGTCAGAGTGTACAACCAAGGCAAGAGACATTTTGTGTTGGAAACAAACTGCAGTCACCAATTACAGCAGTGGTGACATCAAATTGATTGATTATCAGTATCAACCGCCTAATTATTGTTGGTCTCTTCTTGCCTAGTCTAGACATGTAGGAGAACGTGGCACACAGCAAAACATTCTTATTCGGCCTAACAGTTTGTGGCAAGTTAGCGAGGTTGACAGGGTGCTGCACTGATACTGTCATGGCTGCGACCGGACCCGGGTTCGACGCCTAGGGTCGTTGTCCGCTAGTAGAGGAAAAGACCGGCCACCCATCCTCCCTGCATTCAGACCTACAAGCTCTGGGGGTCCTTACACATCACATACTCACAGCGGGACATTGCTTTGGGGCATTGTTTTAAAATAACAGATGGTGTACGTGTGCTGCATAGTGACAGGAGAAGGTTCTGAAACTACATTTGGGTTGATGATGCCGAAGTCATCTAGCACAAAATTCATCCGCCTGAAGCCGAACTAACAATGCTTCTCAGTTCACTTTAACCCGGTCCAGAGTTTATCTCCCGGGGTTTGAAGATTTTAGCCCATTTACTTGTATTATTTGTTTGTTGCCGTTTTTAATGCGAGTAGGCTGTAAAGTCAATGCCTTGGCAAATGTGTTAGGGAATAAAAGCTGTCCACGGGTTGATAAAGTCCGTTATACTGGATAGAATCTATCTAGAGGAGGCAGACCTGGCACACATGCATGCCGAAGTCGGACACACTGTCCTATGACGTGCGTAACCAGGACACTCTGACCTATGACGTGCGTAACCAGGACACTCTGACATATGACGTGCATAACCAGGACTCTCTGACATATGACGTGTGTAACCAGGACACTCTGACATATGACGTGCATAACCAGGACACTGACCTATGACGTGCATAATCAGGACACTCTGACCTATGACGCGCATAACCAGGAAATTCTGACCTATGACGTGCATAACCAGGTGTGATGCGCCCCACTCAAAAAGAGGAACATAAAAAGAAGAAACCTGTCAATGCACACGGATATCTCCTTAAGTGCTTCGGTTTCTCCCATAGATCCCACCTGGTGAATTCAAACACATTGCATAAACTCCGTAGCACCTGCGAGAATCCCAGTGTGTGTATAATGGTCAACTCAACGAAAACAGCCTCGACATGGTTCTCGTTGAATCACTATGATGTAAACATCCCTACACCAACCGTAGCTCATTATTTTCTGTATTGGCAGTTGAGGACAGCCGTTAAAGTAAAGCGTCCTTAGAATACCTTAGGTCCTGAAGAAGAAAACTAATGACATTCTAAAGTATATGCACATCGAAGATAGCTGGCCCATATACAGCGTCATGTTTCCACAACCTTGTCTTTATGAAACGTCGTCTTCGTTTAAATAGAACTGTAATAATAGAAAGCATGGGTCGCGGGAGATGCGACAGGTGGAGGACACAGAACATGTACAACACCCTGGACAGAGAGAGAGAGAGGGGGGAGGGGGTGCTGAGGACGGATCGAGAATCTGTCCGGCGGAGGGCACAGAACATTTACAACACCCTGGACGGGGGTGGGGGAGGGGGCTGGCGACGGATCTAGAATCTGTCCGACGGAGGCCACAGAACATGTACAACACCCTGGACATGGGAACTGGCGGCGGATCGAGAATCTGTCCGGCGGAGGACACAGAACATGTACAACACGCTGGACAGGGGAACTGGCGACGGATCGAGAATCTGTCCAGCGGTTTGGGGTGGGAGCGACGTTCTACAAACGACTAGCTACATGATGATGGTACGATGATGATGCTGGTGGTGGTAATGATGATTGATTGATTGATTGATTGATTTAGGAACCGACATCACAGCATTCGGGTCATTCTCATAAGCTCTCCGTCCCCATCCTCTGCAGCCAGCGAAGAGTTCCAACACTAATAGTTCAAGTAGCGATCTGATTATATGTCCGTCTCGCCTTTCCTCTGAGCGTCGAGCGTCGGCTAGATCCCCTCGTCACACCTCGCTGCCTCATTCTTACCAGACTATGGTGAGGAACATGGTGATGGTGGTGATGATGATGATGATGATGATGATAGTGGTGGTGATGATGATGAAGATTATGAGGATGCCTTTGTTTTTAAATCCATCCATCCATCATGTGCCATGCCGGTAAGCGTGGGCGGTCATGTTCTGCCATCTCACTCGATCACCAGAGTCGTGGATCAGCTCCGTGTTTCTGTCTCGACCATGCCACAAGGCCAAGCCATCCAGATACTTGTTTCTAGGTCTTCCCCTTGGTCTGTTCCCCTCGATCTTACCAATTGTCACCAAGTTCTCCAAATCATTTCTTCTCATAACATGCCCAAAAAATTGTGACTGTCTACGTCTAATGTCTCTGATCAGTTTACGATCTTCATTTGTTTCTTGAAGGACTTGTTTTTAAATACGAAATAAATATTCTGAGTTTTTTTTTTTTTTTTTTTTTAATTCAAATGCATTAGGAACAACATATATTATGTTAGATAATGGTGACTGCTATAAAAGCCACATGAAATTATCTTTTTCTTTTCTTTTTTGACTTATTCCACACAGTGTTTGTCTTTATGTGTTGTGGCAGAGGTGTAGTCTTCTCTAGTGGCAGAGACGGGCAGCATTTGTGATTCCCTACATATGACGGTTTTCCAATACCTTCAATCCGTAATTCCTCAATCTTCCTTTGGCGCCGCCGCCCTTAGGATATTTGGAATACGTGCAAGAAACTGGTTTATTTGGGGGCATGCTAATTAGATGTTCAAAATACACGATTCTCTCTCTTTGTTTTAAACAATATTTTATGCATGAGGTTGTCCCACTTTTTTGTCGGATTTAACCGTTCTCCCCCTCTCCTCAATCTTTTCTTGTAGATCCAACAATTTGCTTTAAGCCCTCATTTCACATGTTATAATTATTCGTTCTTGAGTTTTGGTTAGGGCCCATGTTTGGCTCGGGTAAAAGAGAGTTTGAACATATTTGATGCAGTAAATACCCGTCACTGATGGTTGGAAACGAAATTCGTGCATGTTACATAGAACTAGTTTTAACATATGACTTGAAATCTTGAAGTCTTTAAAAATACAAAAACAAAACGAAGGAACGAAAATTTCTTGGACAGCTAAAATGAGCAATCTAAATGTTTGACAGAGGTTAAGACACAATGATAACTTATCGTAACCATTAGAAAGAGGCGGCCATTATTGTTTGTCCACAGTATGAGAAAAGACTTGCTGGAACATGCTGTGACAAATGGAAATATTTAAGGGAGAAGATACAGAGAAAGACAGCGAGAGGAGATTCTTTATAGCCTTTTTTATGGCATGGAAAGATAGCATGGCAATCGCAAAATGCGGAGAAGCATGATCGCCCACGACATTCGGCAAGCCACATGATGATTATGAATAACAGAGAGTTGGTGAAGATATGCCGTTGATCATTTGCCTTGTTGTGTTTGTTGAGATGTTTAGTGCATGGGATAATTCAGGGACTTTTAGTATCAGCCATGGAATTATGTATATTGCCGAAATGTTGTCATTGCTTTACAATACAACATGTCTGCTACCATATTAACAACTTTTAAGTCATTACTGTGACACACCTCTACTTCATGTTTATTTATCATCCATGTCATCGAAATCGTAGACCAGTTTCTCCAGTATTGGTCCTCGTTGCTTCGCACTGCGGCAATTCCAATACCCAACCCGTACATTTTTGAGTCCCAAACGATCCGTTTTCCTTCTACCCCTTCTGGCTCCAGCCCTCTCTTCCTCCCCCCCCCCTTTCTCCCCTTCCTCTTCTTCTCCGCTTCATTCTCACTCCCCTGGCTGTTGTCAAAGGTATCAAGCACAAAGCCTATGGACAAGGGGGAGGTGGTCGTGCGCTTGTGGGATCAGGTGAAGAAGGCAGAGGAACAGATTGAGGACCCATATGTGGAAAGAATGAGATTGCGGGGGGATCGGCATGGGTTCTGGAAGAATCTCAAAACTTAGAGGGAAGACCAGGAGAACATTTAATCAGATAGCGGTGGGAACGATTAGTAGTATGACTCTTCGCTGGCTGCTGAACGAGGGGACGGAGCACGTATGGGAATGTCCTGAGTGATGTCGGTTCTTGACTCAACTCAACTCAACTCAAGTTATCATCCACGTTTGTTTGGTCCAAACCTACTCTTAGTTTCGCACAGAATCTGTTAATAGAGGTGACAACTGATTTGTCACCAAATTTGCTTCTAGCTGACTTTTATTGATTTTTTTTATTTTGCGTTTTTGTACTCAAAAGTTGTCCATACACGAACTACTACTTCTAGTAGCTACCACTACCTGGGAGTCTACCGGACTGATTTTTGCGGGTGGTTTTTGCTTTCCTTATTACCAGTGTCCCTCGCCATTGGGTGAACCTACTCCGACTTCTCGGATGCTTGTAATTTACGTCCCCAAGCCAAGGACGTGAAGTCAACATTGTAGCCAACTGACCGATGTAGGGGTTGAACACGCTACCTCGGTATCAGCTGACCGGAAGTTTAAGAGATAGCACTCTTATCCATTCGGCCTTGATGACCGCCATTAGGCTTTTATTTGATGTATATAACATTCAGAGGTAGACAACGATACAAGTGGGAAGATAACACCAACAAATGGACGAACAATAGTCTGACAGAATGTACAGTCAAGGCGAGGGACAGACGGTGTTAGAGATCCATTGCAGCCAACCTTCATTGTGGAGACGGCACCTGATTGACTCATAGCCTTCAAGCCTTCAGGTGACTGTAGATGGCTTTTAGTTGACTTATCTGACTTGTAATTGATTGTACATTAACAGGAATTTAATGACGCTTACAGATTGTAAATAGAGACACAAGAAATAGATGTTATGTGTTCATGACATAAGATTCTCTCTCTCTTCCCTCTCTCTCTCTCTCTCTCTCTCTCTCTCTCTCTCTCTCTCTCTCTCTCTCTCTCTCTCTCTCTCTCTTCGTGCGTGTGTGCATGCGTGTATTATGTATGTAAGTGTGACTGGATGTATGTATGCATGTATATATGTGTGAGTGCATGTATGTTTGTATGTGTATGTTTGTGTATGTGTGTGTGTATATATATGTTTGTATGTGTATATGTGTGCATACATATATGTATGCATGTCTGCCTGCTTGTCGCATAACCTCGAAATGTGAATTCGTTATGTTTCGTGTGCTTCCAGCATTCATATTACAATGTTTGGTTCTTTTTTTTTTTAATGCAACATTTATTATAAATAATTGATGTGCGAAAGATCAGTGATTGGAAGGTCGAAAGTAACAGGGACCCGCGGTCCCAATTTGAGACCCATTGAAAATAAATTGCATTAGTTCATTCATTCGTTCGTTCTCTCTCTCTCTCTCTGTCTCTCTCTCCTCCCTCCCTCCTGCCTTCACATCCTTCCTTTCTCTTTCTCTCCCTCCCTACCTCCCTCATACCCTCCCTTTCTCTCTATCCCTCCCTCACAAGCTCCCTTTCTCTCGCTCGTCCCTCCCGCTCACCCCCTCCCCTCTGTCTCTTTCCCTCACACCCGCCCTTTCTCCCTCTCCTTCCCTCCTTGACACCCTCCATCCTCTGTCTCATCCTCCTCTCTCTCTCTCTCTTTCTCTCTCTCTCTCTCTCTCTCTCTCTCTCTCTCTCTCTCTCGCTCTCTCTCTCTCTCTCTCGCATGTCCGGCTTAATCTGTGTATCCTACAATAACATACATCCCAAAAGCTACATATATCGGTAACAAATTAAACACACAGACGAGATATATAGTAAAGTAAAATCCCATATAACCCTCTTCCATTCCTAGACGTGTATCGGATATATGGTGCTGACCCCATATTTTAAAATACCAGTCGACACTCAATGGGTCACGGGGTCAATGTTACGCCAGCCGCCTTTATGTTCCAGACTATTTACAGGTACTTTCTTGTGTTGCTTACACTGACGTGCTAAATTTAGTTCTCGGTTATGTTTTGTTGTTGCTGGGGCGGTAATTAAGATATTGATTATTTTTATGGATATCCCTACCGGGTGTTGCGCCGGGAGGTCGTGGTGATATCAGTTACGGCTTTGAGTGACACTCGAAATCGGGCCAAGGACAGCCCTGGCTTGGGTAAACTTACAACAACCTGGGAATGGATCGTGGCTGTTACATTTTAATTGTCTGGAGAAATCATGACCAGGATGTGCGAACAGGGAGGTGGATGGAAGGATGGGTGGGTGTCATGAAATGCTGCATGTTAGTGAATCCCAGATCGACGACGGTATGCAGCGAATACCCAGGGAGTAGAAGGGTTAATGAAACAGAAGGATAAAACACAACGGATTGACCAGCGCATATGTATATAGGTACAATACGGGTGGG
>JACEFZ010009635.1:0-22565 GCA_014155875.1 Cepaea nemoralis | reverse complement strand
AAAAAAAATTTTTTTTTTGAAAGGGGGTGGTCCGCTGCCAAATCGTTTGCAGCTGTTTCGAACGCAGTATGCAGGATTATGAACTACGTCCGTAACATCCTTCGCCGCGGAACCTGTGACTAATGTAAACCAACCTGTATACTTTAAAGACATCCAACATTTTCAAAATTAGACCACCTTGTCTCATATTATGACCAAACAAAGACATCCACTATTCTCTGCACGTTTCAAAAGTTTTCTTCTGCTGCGTTCATCCGGAGTTTTTTTCGGACGTGATTGCGTTGTGCCTGTTTACAGCAGAGCTGCGTTCTTGCGCCGTTAGGCCGACACATCCGACTTCTGCGGGCATTTGTTGACCGGGTTAACCTTCCCGGGACAAACGTTGTCTATTTCCACTGTGTTGATCAGAACTACGTACCTCTGGAATACAGAGTTTTAACTTTAAAGTCCGATTTATTGCCGTTCATGTGGTTTGAGCCCCGAGAAGAGAGTACCTCTATCAGAGTCAGACTGATGTACAGTCTTCCATCCTGACCCAGGATCAAAGTACCAGCTCCACAGGGGATAGTATTGCAGAACTCCCCTCTCCTCTCCAAGCTCAGAGACCAGAGGAGTGTACAAGACGAGTACTAAAACTTTCCATATCAGGATGAAAGCAGGTCAAAATCAGAGATTAGGCATCGGTTAGCAATGATTCCTTCACCCGCTATAGGTATTTCAACGTCAATAGACCCCAACTCGATGCACGGGGAAACCTGTTATGTCTTTAAGAGATAGTACGCTTGCTCTTTGTTTTCTGTTCAGCCCACTCAGTGCGTTTCAAGCGAGTCACAATGCGCATGACTAGCCACACCTTCAGCTCTCCTATCCAAATAGACAAATTCACAAGTAGTTATTGGTACTCATTTAAGTAGAAGACAGAACTAGAAATTAGATGACACACCGTTCCTTCAGACTACACAGACAGTGCACATTAACACTTTCACAAGTATTGAGTGGCACTCATTAAAGTAGAAGAAAGGACTAGAAATTAGATGACACACCGCTCCTTCGGGCCACTAAAACAGCACATTAACAAGAATTGACTGGCACATACTTAAGTAGAAGAAAGAATTAGAAATTAGATGGCACACCGCTCTTTCAGGCCACTCAGACAGCACATTAACACATTCACAAGTATTGATTGGCACTCATAGATGTAGAAGACAGAAGTGGAAATTAAAGGACACCTTCTCAAAATAGTCCACACGACACATTGGTCTTTAGACTGAAAACTGGACACTCCTCCGTTTAAGCTTAAAGGCGGGACGCAGAGGTGTTTCCAAGGCACCAGGGCCGGGATCTGTATTGGCCAAGACCTGCTGACGCATCCACGCCGTGCGTCCTGGGCAACAGGTCCCTTCGGGGACCTGGCTAACATTAGTAGGATCGATGATTCCTCCGAAGCCGGAGAGTATCTGCCTGCATGGCGAGGAACCACCAGTCTGCACACCAATAAGCCAGACATGGGACAACGGATGCTCACGCAAACCTCAGGTCCGGTATGACAATACATTGATGTATTGATGTACAACAGGATGTATTCATCTGACATACAGGACTTCACGCTGGAGTTCACAGCCAGCGAACACAAGCTAGCAAGCTTGAAGGCAAATCTTTACCAAAACAAACAGTACTTGAAAAGCCATCGGTAAATTTGGAGGCTGACATGAAATAGGGAATAAGTACGCATAACTAAGTTGATAAACTTAAATATCTAGGGGCAATCATAGCATCAAATTAACGATGCATAATAGAGACTAAAAGCACAATAAGGTCAAGCAAAAGATGCATTTCATAAAATAAAGCGTATTTTATGCATTACCCCATGATCATTGAATATTAGATCGAGAGTATCGGGTGTTATATAGAGAGTGTTTTGCTGTATGGAGATATCGTTCTGAGACGAGTAATGCGAATACCTTGGACAGCAGAGTAACTATTATGGATTGTCTGGAAGAAGCTAATGAAAGTCGAACATTATATACAGCTTTAAGAAAGAGACATAATATCATAACAGTAACACCGTTCTTCGATCATATAATGAGAAGAGATAGGGGACAGTAAGGTAGCAGCTCTGGCAAAATTGTTAGGAAAGAAAAACTACCCACGGATAGATAGAGCCCGTTACGATGGAGAAATCTAGAGAAAGCAGACCTAACATCTACACCAATGTATGCTGAACTGAAGTCGGATATTATTACCTTTGTGGCATTGATTTGAGGTGCATAACTAGGTGTAACTGTAAACTGTAACATCTCATCTCATCTCATCGGGTTCCTCTTGTACCTTGCGGTGTCGAGGTGAAGTATAAACTTCGTGAGAGTGCCCGGTTACGGGCTTCGTATATCGACATTCCCATGGATTCTGCTATTCCCTCCGTCCAACGTTTACGTGGTCGGCCTCTTCCTCTGTTTCCATCTGGTCTGTACATCATTGCTTGTTGTGGCATGCTGTTCACTGGTAACCTACTTGCATGGCCAAACCATTTGACTGGCTGCTTTCTAATAAAATCTAGTGCTGCTTTAACCCCCACTTTAGTCCTGATTTCTTCATTTCTGATCTTATCTCTTCTTGATACGTTGAGTATTCTTCTCAGGAACCTCATTTCTGTTGTTGTGATTTTTCTTTCTCTTTTTCTGTCATTGTCCAGGTTTGGCATTGGTAGCACAGAGTTGGTAGGAAGATTGTGTTGTAAAGTGCTTTCTTAGTAGTTATTGATACATGTTTGTTCTTTAGTATTGGTGCCATTTGTCCAATGAGTTGATTTGCCTTATTGCACCTATTTTCGATCTCGTCTTCTGATCTGCCATTTGATGATATTATACTTCCTAGGTACTTGAAACTCTTTACTTGTTTCAAGGGATGTTCGTTTATGTGAATTGTTGCTGTTTGTTCTTCTTTAGTTATAGTCATTACCTCTGTTTTGCTTGTGCTAATTTTCATGTTATGTTCCCTACACATTTCGTTTAGACTATTCATGTGGTCTTGTAATTCAGCTTCTGATTTTGCTATTAGTGCTTGGTCGTCCGCAAACAGGAGTTCTCTAATGGTTAGATTTGCAGATGGTTCTTCTTCTGTGTTCTCGTCATGCGGTATTCTTGCTGTCTCTGCTTGGCTGGTTTCTTTACATATGTTGTCTATATATGTTATGAACAAGAGAGGGGACAGGACACAACCTTGTCGTACTCCAGATCTTATGGTGAAGGGTTCTGAGTGTCCTCCAGTTGCTCTCACTATGCATTCACTGTTGTTGTATAAACTTCTACATAGGTTTGTTAGATGTGTACTCACTCCATATTGTTTAAGGATTTCCCACAGCTTGTTTCTATCTACCCTATCGAATGCCTTTTCTTGGTCGACAAAGGCTAAGTAGAGTGTTTCATTGAATTCGATTGATTTTTCTATAAGTTGTCTAAGAGCAAAAATGGCGTCTGTGCATCCTTTGTTTTTCCTAAATCCAAGTTGCGTTTCGCTTAGCTGGGGTTCTAAAGTAGTTCGTAATCTTTTTTCAAGAATTTTGCAAAATATTTTCCCAGTATGACTCAACATTGAAATGCCTCTGTATTGTGTGCAGTCTCTTTTGCTGCCTTTGTTTTTCCAAATCGGGATAATTATGGCGTTTCCCCAGTCTCGTGGTGTCTGTTGTTCTACCCAAACATGGTTGAATAGTCTATGTAGCCAAGCTGTTCCTACTTCTCTTGCTGCTTTAATTAGTTCATTTGGTATTTCATTCTGTCCCGGTGATTTGTTCAATGGGGCTAATCTGATGGCTTCTATAATTTCTTATTTTAGTATGTCTGGTTCTAGTTCTTCGGTGACATCTGTGTAGGTCTCTTGAATTCCTGTGACATCTGATGGGATGTTGAGAAGTTGTTCGAAATACTGCTTCCATCTTATTAGGATCTGTTTTTGTTCATTTATTGGTTCTCCATTTTCGCTGTTAATTATTTCAGTTGGGTCAAAGGGTTCTCCTCTGGTTCGCATTGCACTTACCTTTTTGTAGAAGTTTCTAGTTGCCTCCTTGTAGTTTTTATTTAGGTTTCTCCATAACTCTTCCCAGTATTTTTGTTTTTTCCCTCTTTACTATTCTACTCACATGTCTTCTCGCTATTCTATATTCTCTGTAATCACATTCCTGTTTGCTCTTCAACCACTTTTTATATTTTTTCCTTTTTTTCTTATACCGCTTTCTTTACTTCTGCGTTCCACCAACTTGTTATTTTCTTTTTCCGTGTTTTGCGTTTTTTCGTGGTTCCGCATGTTATTTTTGCAGTATTTAAAATGCTTGATTTGAACATCTCCCATCAAGCATTTTAAATACTGCAAAAATAACACGCGGAACCACGAAACTGTAACGCATTCTCGAAAAAGGAACTGAAGAATAAGCTTGGGAAAACTATCGTGACAACGAGAAAGATCAGTGGTAGAAGATACCGAGGCCGGCAGAGAACAACGATGCTGGAAGTACTGAAACGGTGGCATGTAGTGGTTTCAGCAGCAGAGTTGATCCAGAATACCAAGGACTAAGATACGCGGAGAGACATGAACTTCATGAACACATATGGCCACCTGCAAGGCACATGATGATGATGATGAGTACGCACACATCAATCAATCAATCAGGTGCCGTCTCCACAATGAAGGTTGGCTGCAATGGATCTCCAACACTGTCTCTCGCCTTGACTGCACATTTATGTTCGTCCATCTCTTGATATTATCTTCCCACTTGTATCGTTGTCTACCTCATGCTCGCTTGCCCTCAACCTTGGCCTCCAGTATGGTTTTTATAAGAGTATGTCTTTTAAAGTGGCCGAAATATTTCACTTGCCTCTTTTTTATTTCTTTCATAAACTCTCTTTTCATTCCCAGTTTTTCTAGAACCTTTGTATTTGATTGTTTTTGTTTCCATGAAATACGGCATATTCTTCTGTATATCCACATCTCCAGGCCATATATCTTCTTCTTCTTCTTCTTCCTCTTCTTCTTTCGTTCGCTTGAAATATGTCTATAACTGCAATGTTGTCTCTTGTATGAATCTAAGTCTTTTTTAGTTCACTCAGTTATGTGATATTTTATTCGACTTTCTAGTTGCTTGTTCAATATCCAGGCTTCAGTGGCGTTGAATATATGTAGCATTTGACAATTCTCATTTTTAATGCGTTGCTAATCTCTCTAAATGTTAATACTGATTTCATGCTGTTTCAAGCATTTTTGGTCATTCCTATTCTCTTATTCCACCACCGCCTGTTATTACATGTCCAAGATGGGAGAATGATGATGATGATGAGTACGCATAAAAACATGGCCTTGTTAACGAAACGAAAGCCTGTACACACAAAACGCGATGTCTCTGTTAAAGTTAGCTAGGTGTTTTTGCCTCAGGTATTTGATTGTCATACATTTATATACTGATGTTTAGAGCCGAACTTAAGTATAGTATAGTCGTATAGCAGCATAGCCGCACATTAAGATTCTTTTGCCAATTCATTGTTATTTAATGGCAATTATTATTATTTATATTAATTAATTAAAATTATCTCTGCAAAGTTATCTGCACTCTTGAGTCACAATTCATAATAAATATTATTTTGTTCGTATATTCTTATTAATATATCATCATCAAGTGCCCTGCCAGCTGGCGTAGGCGTTCATGTCTCTCCACAGATCTCGGCCTTTGGTTTTCTGGATCAACTCTGCTGATGATATTCCTCCATGCCACCCTCTCAGTCCGTCCAGCATCATTTCTCTTGGTCTGCCTCTCTTCCACTGGAACTTGCTAGTTGTCACGATGTTCTCCAATGCCTCTCTTCTCATCACATGACCGAAGAAAGCTGTTTGTCTCTTTCTTATTGTTGTATATAATGTTCTACTTTCTTATTAATATACAGATGGGAGGCACTATTCGCAATTCCATTGTGAATAGAAAAAAATTATATTCGCAATCGAATTGCGTGAAGTAACAAACATGTCACAGCGTCTGCTCACTAGTCAATTTTAGTTTGGGCCATTAAGAAGCCTAAGAAGGTGGTTAATTTAAATAGGAATGTTCACTGTTGCAAGTTTAATTCTGCCGAATTCTCAGTATTTTTTAATGAATCACTCTTCATCTTACTTCTGTCCGTTCTTTTGGCATCCCGTTTTATTTTTACATTTTACGTTAGTCCTGTTTAAATATCAAGAATAATTTTTCAGAACAGGTATCCCCAATACAAATAACGATCCTTACAAATAATTGTGTCCCCAGGCGAGTTCAAGAATTGTCAACTTTCGTTTCTGTACACTTACTGTTACCAGGCATCCATGTTTGTTTACGTTACCGTCTTACTATTTATGTCCTGATAATATCGTAGCAGTGATGATTCTCTCAATTTGACACTTTCTATGGCCTCCATTGCATCCTCTCTGAGTGACTCTGTTCTGGTCCAAGCTGACAGTACTGACAGTCAGCAATATACTTCGCCTCAGAGAGACATGGTTAGGCAATTCAAACACCAGGCTTTCGATTGACTGGCCTCATTAATTTGCTACGCATATAAAGTGCAGGAAAACCTGGTATATCTGAAGCAGGTGGGAAAGAGAGAGGAGAGAGATAGATAACGAAGATACTGTGTCTAGATACTGTGTTAGATAGTGTGAGAGACAGAGATATGAGAAAGATGTGTTGAAAGACATTAAAGAGTGATAAAGACAAGAAAGGTAGAGGTGGGAGATCGAGACTTAGAGCGAGAGAGAGAGAGAAGAACTCGCGTTCGGGTGGCTAAGCTCCTTTCCCAAGACAACAAAAGTAGAGGACAGATAAGAACAGAAAGACAAGTGTGCAAGTTCTTGTGCAGCAAGATAAACAACACCTAATACACAAAATCCATAGAAAACATATGTCTAAAGCGAAATAATCAGACTAGCATTGCTGTCACCTAATTCCTGAAAATGAAAAAAAAAAAAGTTGACTTACCGTCGGCGAATCGAACCTCGAGCTCCCGCGTTACAGGCGGAGACACTAACCACTATACTACTGAGGACACGTTAACAGATCAACAAAATATTGTAATATGGACACACGTGACCTTCGATTGCGAATATAATTTTTCTCTATTCACAATTCCATCGCGAATATAATTTTTTTCTAGTTGCAATGGAATTGCGAATAGTCACTCCGTTTACAGATACTAAAGAGAAACATGGTTATAAATGAAATGCATTAAACAAATAAAAAGTTGTGCAAA
This sequence comes from Cepaea nemoralis, assembly GCA_014155875.1. Lineage (NCBI taxonomy): Eukaryota > Metazoa > Mollusca > Gastropoda > Stylommatophora > Helicidae > Cepaea > Cepaea nemoralis. The sequence continues at coordinate 15,300 of JACEFZ010009635.1, read as the reverse complement.
GCAGATACTAACATTGCAGTGTAAAGTGTTAGGCCTTCACATATTCTAGTTCACTAAGATCAGGACATATGAAGTGGGGTGGCCATTTCCATTCCTCATTCATTGTCTTTCCTTCATAGATAATTCCAAGAAAATGCTCAAAATTGACTCATTTTATAAGGCTGTGGCCTCAGAGTAGAGTTCTAGTTCAGAAACAAATATCTGCCTCCTTGTCGTCTGCCAACAGAGGAAACAACTATACTATCCACCTATTCCTTCGTGCATTCAGGCCTACAACATGTTATGGCCCTAGCACATCACAGGCTTATTGCGGGTTCCTTCTTTGGGGCATTTGTTTTCTTGGGATTGAACAGGCAACACTCTCTTGGAAATATCACAGAAATACCCATTGTTGCAAACTCTTAAATTCTTCAAGCCACTAAGAAGAACATAAACAAATTTTCAAGTTTTTATTGGCGCTCATAGATGTAGAAAACAGAAGTAGAGATTAAAGGACACAGTAGATAACATAACAATTGAAAGCTGTAATAGTTACCATACAGGCATTTGAGCCTGTCACCTCCAAATGACAACAGTACCTCGCTGCAGGAGCAAAGTGTAGTTTGACGCATAGCCATCTTGACACCTCTAAAAAAGGTGTCATCTTTAGCCAGGTCTTTCATAACCCGAACCTACAACTGGAATGTAGACACAATGTTTATCGTAACTGATATTGAGAGACAGAGTTCGAGAGCGGCTTGGCTTAACCACCTCATCACAGAGATCTCCCTCTTCCCAGTCAAGTGCCATCTCCACAATAAAGGTTGACTTGCTGCGGGTCAGAGATTTCTTTCACAATGTTTTCCCATAGTGAATTTGAAAAATGAAGGCACAAACAGTAGATTGCACGATTTATTGCCTGGCATATTTTGCTGCATCTCATCAGGTACAAACAGCAGAATTCACACAACATAAAGTAAAATAACTAAATAAATCCTTCAAGCTGAAATATACACATTTTCGCACAGTAATGTCAGTTGTCTACCACGGTAATTTTAAACTGACTAACATGTCTTTCTGTTTGCATAAAGCTGGCTTGTGTAGATTAATCATTATGGTTTCTGCAAACTTTCTCAAGCGAGTATTTTGTATGTTAAACAACACGTGAAACGCACTGTCTCTATCAATCACATGGCCGCTTTCGAGCATATGCCTAGCAATTGATGAAGAGGGAAACACTCTGACAGACTGCTGTTTGCCTATCTCTTGATGTTAACTTTATGTCACTTTTATCACTGCCTGCTCATTGCTCCCGTGTCTGATATTTTTCCATTTTTCTGCCTGACATTTTTCCACGAGATGCAGCTAAATATGCCAGGCAATAAATCATGCAATCTATTGTTTGTGTCTTCGTTATTCAAATTCACTACGGTATATTTTTAATACGAATGTCATGTCTTCTATTGTTGGCAGAATTTTTTATTTGTCTTTTAAAAATTTCTTTCATCATATGTATTTTCACTCCCTAGCTTCTTTTTGGCCTCTACAAGTGTTTGTTTTTGTTTCCATTAAATGTTCATCTGTTTGTCTGTATATTAGTATTTCTAGTGCCTCAATTCAATTTTCTAATTGCTTGTTTTCATTGCACATGCTTCTTTCTACACCATATAACAATGTTGAGGGCATGGTTTGACTTGGTTTTGGTTAAAAATCACTTTCACTGCACATGGATATGTTCACAACTCCAGTCTCCTACCATAGATCCATCCATCCATCATGTGCCATGCCGGTAAGTGTGGGCGGTTATGTTTTGCCATCTCACTCGATCACCAGAGTCGTGGATCAGCTCTGTGTTCCTGTCTCGACCATGCCATGTGGCCAAGCCATCCAGGTATTTGCTTCCAGGTCTTCCTCTTGGTCTGTTCCCTTCGATCTTGCCAGTTGTCACCAAGTTCTCCAATCCATTTCTTCTCATAACATGCCCAAACAATTTTGACTGTCTGCGTCTAATGTCTCTAATCAGTTTACTCCAGAGCACTGACAAGGATCCAGATAATTGTAGAAATTTCCCATCTGATGTCATGGCCATGCCGTGCTATGATAAAGAGAGGTGGCCGCATCAGGCGGCACCATAAAGGGGTTTTATAAGGGGGGCGGCATTTTAAAAGAAAAAAAAAACATGTAAGGGGCGTCATTTCAAAGACTTGCATCATACTTAGAAAACCTACCACATGGTCCTGACTAATGTTATCTATGTACCTAAGCAATTGAATTTATGCGTCCCAAATTAATACCATTGACTTTTAACATAAATTTGATCATGATCCATTTCTTATTTATTCATATGAAAAGTAAAAACATAACCTTTTTACACGTCTTAAGGCATATAGAGTATATGGTTCTAGCCCATATTTTGGTGATGTGTGATGTGCATACCAGAATAACACATGCAATGTATCCTTTTTGTGAGTACCTTATCTCTTTTGGAAAAGTCAGTGGCCAGTTTGGCCTGCTCTTTTTACTTATAACTGCTGTGGAATTTTTAAGATGTGCTTTAGGCACACGGGTCCTCCCAAGTCTTTCACCCTTATCCAAGAAGGCTAGACATCCAATACTCTACCCCAGATTCAGGGGGAATATACTTCTTATTGTGTAACAGTCCACACAGTTAACTTCAGGTCTGTGTGAGCCAGAGATGGATGTTGTAACCTCTGAGTGACCTCACATCCATTGAGTATATACAAAAAAGTTACATGTTCTTTACAGAATGTTCCAATCAACCTCAGCATTTATTAACTTTGTGATTTACCAGACAGTTTTGTGTTCAGTAGTCTGCCATTAAGGTTTATCATGCTTAAACTTCATCTCCGCCGACAGTGGGGTAGTAGATTCATTCCACACACTCATTAGTTGGACTGAAACTTTGACTTCTTGTTCAGAAAGCAATTGCAAACTCATTTCAAAAAACTAATTGCAAAATTCATTCAGCAGCATGTCCTTTGCAGAACCTCGCTCCCATAACAACCTTCTGGAAAATCTCTCAATCATAAGCAATATGTCCAACTTCCAATACACCCATTTTCTCTTTGGCCTCCCTCTTCCTCTCTTCTCAGGCATATACCCCTCCATTATTGTTCTCTCCAAACTTTCATGACGTTTCAAGTGACCAAAATATTTCAATTTTCTTTGTTTTAGCCAACCTTCTTCAATATTCAGCTCTTGAAGTATGGATGCATTTGTTCTTTTCTTTATCCAAGATATTCTTACAACTCGTCTATAACATGTATATTCAAAGGCATTTATGCGCTGTTCAGCTTGTTTAGTAAGTGTCCAGGTCTCACAGGCTTATGTTGCAATGGGAAAGATGCATGCTCTTGAAAATCTAATTTTTGTAGTTCTATCTGTCCCCACTCCATAATTTATTCAGTTGTTTTAGTCTTTGAAGAGCAATAGATATATCGTCTTTTAACTTCTTTCATTGTGTCACCAGTTGTTGGTAATCAATGACCCAAGATATTCAAAATGTTTCACCACCTCCAATTTGTCCTCATTAACATATATTTCTTTCTCCATAGTAGTTTTATCTGCTACGCATTATCTTTGTTTTTGCTATGTTAAGATATAAGTTGTGATTTTCACTATTCAATTGGATTGAGGTTATTAGGTATTCTATACTATTATGTGTTGTGGATAGTAATACTGTATCATCGGCATATTGAATCTCTGGTATTTCATGACGACTGATATTTATGGCTTCATATTTTGCAAACTACTGAATGTAAACTTGCCTAGAAAATCAACCTTGAATTTATCTCAATGTCTGTGAAAATGGACATGCAAAATTGTTGTTTGTTAGCCGTTGCTTTCTGAATGACCGATGCCTCATGCCATGGAAATCAGCACAAAGTGATTTGCTGAGTTTAAACTCTCAACACAGTATGTCGAGAAATTGTATAACTGTGTGTCACTACCCCGTAAACCACAGATGCTGACTGAATATATACAGCACTGGACTATTTTATCTCTTTCGTTTCCATATCTTTTTCAGCTATAGAGTGTATTTAATAGCATTCTTATTTTCTGTTTGCTGTATTTCCATTGTGTTTTAGTTTAGTTATGCTCAAAATAAATAATTAATAACAAACATAAAGGACTAACTTGTTATAATGTTATGTATTTGCAGGCATTTTGTAGTGCTAAGAACATTCACAAAACCAGCATATCCAAGCGCTGTATTCACATCGCAGATGTCCATCCCAGAGCTACTTCTATCAATGCCTCATCCATACAAGTTGAGGGGGGTACACCTAGCTACCAGCTTCCTTCAGATTTACTGTCACCCGAGGAGCAGATGATGAAAGATTCCGGTATTTTGTTTGACTTTTCTGACATTTTATATTTTTCATTCTTCTTGTTCTTCTTATAGACCATGCCGTGTTGGCATTAGTCATCATGTCTGACTACAGCCTACTGTCTCATGTACTGTCATTCATTTCTAACTACAGATTTTCCTCCATGCCATGATGTCAAATTGTCAAGCATCTTTTTCTCTTGGTCCCCTTGTCTCTTTTCCCCTCCATCTTTATTTTTTTTTCACTATATATTCCAGTTTTCTCTGTCTCATGACAAGCCCAAAGAATGTAAATTGTCTTCTTCAGATGCGAGTAATCAGTTCTCTTTTTGTGTTAACTTTCAAGATATTGCCGTATGCTTTTTATTTGTCAGTAATGCTCTCAATCATCTTTTATAAAACCATATCTCGGCTACTACATAATTCCTGTTAATTGTTCATGATTTATTTCTCTACATCAGAGTTGACTAAAGAACACTTGTTCTACTCCTTCTGATATGTTTACTCTGTACAAATTAGCACCAGTGGGAAATGAATACTAAAGTTGGTAGCTGGAATAACACCCTCTCACTTACTAGTACTGTAGTCCTGAGTTTGACCACTGAAATTGATGTTTATAAATGACCACTTGACTTAGCTCAACATCATAAATTGGGTATCAGAGAAAAATCTTGATCTTTGACCATACTAGTGGTAAAATTTGCTCCATACTACATCTTTACTCATTCAAATATGTTTAGCATAGGACATTCAGACAATTAAGAGTCAAGCTGAGAAACATCTATTGGTAACAAATGTGGTTTTTGAAAAAAATGCACAGAATACTATAGACACACAAAGCCAAATGAGTCAATCCTTTAAGAAGCAGATGAAATCTGCAGTTAAACAATTGTAAGTCGACAATCAAGATATTTAGGGCATCCTGTGTAAGGAAATATATTCCAAAATGTTCGTCAACTGACACACTAAGAAATAAGAGGAAAAGGATATAAAGAGATCATATGTAGACCGCTTGGACAAGTGGCATAATTGAGACAAGACTACAGACCTGATCCAAAACTCTGGCAATCATGTGAGATAGCAAACCATGGTCACCAACACTTATTTGCACGGACCATAATGAGGATAATAAGTATATCTTCTTCTTCTTCTTCGTTCATCCGGAGTTTTTTTTGTGGATGTGATTGCGTTGTGTCTGTTTACAGCAGAGCTGCGTTTTTGCGCCGTTAGGCTGACACATCCGACTTCTGCGGGCATTTGTTGACCTGGGTTAACCTTCCCGGTAATAAGTATATTATCATCAACATGTTCATTGCCAACTGGCGTACACGTTCATGCATCTTCACAGATCTGGACCCTGGTGGTGTGGATCAATTCTGTGATGATATTCCTTCAGGCCACCATCTCATTCTGTCCAGCATCACTTCTCCCATGTTGTCAGTTCTGTTGCTTATCTTTCAAGTCATCACGATGTTTTCCAGCACCTCTTTTCTCACTATGCAAGGGTGCAGTCACTTGTGAGGCAACCAGGACTGCAAGAGCTGTGAAGAAAAGACAGAACAGAAAAACCACTGCAGAAAATCCTCCTCCAGAAACATCAAGCATTCTTTGTCCACATTGTCAAAGAACATTTTGAGCCAAAATAGGCCTTATCAGCCATCTTAGAACTCACGGCTCCATACTTTCAACCCCACTGGATGAAATGAATGGCATCATCATTCTTGATGGACAAACAACAAACATATCTCATTATATGACCAAAGAACACCGTTTGTCTTCCTCTTATATTTATGTATAATGTACTCCTTTCATTAGCCTGTTCCGGACACTAATTGTTGGTTCAAGGAATTCACAGCATGCGTCTTAGAGGAGGATAAGAATGGATAAGAGCACTCACTCTTAAACATCTAGATAGCTCATTCTGAGGTAGCGGGTTCAACCCCTACACCGGTCAGTTGGACTAAATGTTGACTTCTCTCCTTAACTTGGGGATGTAAATTACAAGTCCCTCAGAAGTTGGAGTGGGTTTGACTGATGGTATAGGGACACTGGTAATAGGGAAAGCTAATCCACATACAAAAATCAGTCCTGTGCACTAGACGTAGTAGCACGTGTATGGACTACACTTAAGTTTAAAGCCAGTGACCGCTAGAAAACAGCGGAAAAATGTGTCTTAGAAACCACAACTTTGTTGCCTCCAAGCTGTTCCTAATCTATTCATTCACATTTTTGGTATTCACGTTCTTTTTGTTTTTGTTTTTTTGTTACACATCCACACACGTACTGTTTATTAATGTATTGTAAATATGTCACATGAACATGCCATTAGTTCCTTTATTTTATACAGTTTTTTTGGTCATCAGTGGCTCGTTTAGCTGCAGAGAAGATACAGCCATTTGTAGCTGAGATGGATCAGACTAGTCAGATGAAACCAGAAGTCATACAAGCTCTTCACGACAATGGGGTACATATTTAACTTTATTCTTAGTTCTGCTTTTCTTATTTTGTTTTATTTTACATAAGACATATACTGCAGCTTATGTTTCTTTCAGCTTTTCTTCATCAAATTTTATTTCTGTTCTTCTTCTTCTGTGTTCATCCGGAGAGTTTTTTTGGACATGATTGCGTTGTGCCTGTCTACAGCAGAGCTGCATTCTTGTGCCGTTAGGCAGACACATCCGACTTCTGTGGGCATTTGTTGACCGGGTTAACCTTCCCGAGTATTTTTGTTCTATTTGTTGCTCCTTTTATTCTCCGGTGTGTAGGACTACAAGATCCTGTTCCTTCTGCCTTTTATCATGTACTAGAGAAAATACCTCAACCAGCTCCCAACATGGCCGCCTATCTTCTGCCTTTTATCGTGTACTAGAGAAAATACCTCAACCAGCTCCCAACATGGCCGCCTATCTTCTGCCTTTTATCGTGTACTAGAGAAAATACCTCAACCAGCTCCCAGCATGGCCGCCTATCTTCTGCCTTTTATCATGTACTAGAGAAAATACCTCAACCAGCTCCCAACATGGCCGCCTATCTTCTGCCTTTTATCGTGTACTAGAGAAAATACCTCAACCAGCTCCCAACATGGCCGCCTATCTTCTGCCTTTTACCATGTACTAGAGAAAATACCTCAACCAGCCCCCAACATGGCCGCCTATCTTCTGCCTTTTATCATGTACTAGAGAAAATACCTCAACCAGCTCCCAGCCGCCTATCTTCTGCCTTTTATCATGTACTAGAGAAAATACCTCAACCATCCCCCAACATGGCCGCCTATCTTCTGCCTTTTATCATGTACTAGAGAAAATACCTCAACCGGCTCCCAGCCGCCTATCTTCTGCTTTTATCATGTACTAGAGAAAGTACCTCAACCAGCTCCCAGCCGCCTATCTTCTGCCTTTTATCATGTACTAGAGAAAATACCTCAACCAGCTCCCAACATGGCCGCCTATCTTCTGCCTTTTATCGTGTACTAGAGAAAATACCTCAACCAGCTCCCAGCATGGCCGCCTATCTTCTGCCTTTTATCATGTACTAGAGAAAATACCTCAACCATCTCCCAGCCGCCTATCTTCTGCCTTTTATCATGTACTAGAGAAAATACCTCAACCAGCTCCCAGCATGGCCGCCTATCTTCTGCCTTTTATCATGTACTAGAGAAATACCTCAACCAGCTCCCAACATGGCCGCATATCTTCTGCCTTTTATCGTGTACTAGAGAAAATACCTCAACAGCTCCCAACATGGCCGCCTATCTTCTGCCTTTACCATGTACTAAAGAAAATACCTCAACCAGCCCCCAACATGGCCGCCTATCTTCTGCTTTATCATGTACTAGAGAAAATACCTCAACCAGCTCCCAGCCGCCTATCTTCTGCCTTTTATCATGTACTAGAAAAATACCTCAACCAGCTCCCAGCCGCCTATTTTCTGCCTTTTATCATGTACTAGAGAAAATACCTCAACCATCCCCCAACATGGCCGCCTATTTTCCCTGCCTTTTATCATGTACTAGAGAAAAATACCTCAACCAGCTCCCAGCCGCCTATCTTCTGCCTTTTATCATGTACTAGAGAAAATACCTCAACCAGCTTCCAACATGGCGCCTATTTTCTGCCTTTTATCTTTGTACTAGAGAAAATACTCAACTGCTCCCAGCATGGCCGGCCTATCTTCTGCCTTTTTCATGTACTAGAGAAAATACCTCAACCAGCTCCCAGCCGCCTATCTTCTGCCTTTTATCATGTACTAGAGAAAATACCTCAACCAGCTCCCAGCCGCCTAACTTCTGCCTTTTATCATGTACTAGAGAAAATACCTCAACCACCCCCCACATGGCCGCCTATCTTCTGCCTTTATCATGTACTAGAGAAAAAATACCTCAACCAGCTCCCAGCCGCCTATCTTCTGCCTTTTATCATGTACTAGAGAAAATACCTCAACCACGCTTCCAACATGCCGCCTATCTTCTGCCTTTTATCATGTACTAAGAAATACCTCACCAGCTCCCAAGCATGGCCGCCTATCTTCTGGCCTTTTATCATGTACTAGAGAAAATACCTCACCAGCTCCCAACATGGCCGCTATCTTTCTGCTTTTATCAGTGTACTAGAGAAATACCTCAACCAGCTCCCAACATGGCCGCCTTCTTCTGACCTTTTATCATGTACGAGAGAAAATACCTTCAACCAGCTCCCAACATGGCCGCCTATCTTCCTGCCTTTTATCATGTACTAGAGAAAATACCTCACCAGCTCCACATGCCGACTATCTTCTGCCTTTTATCATGTACTAGAGAAAATACCTCAACCAGCTCCCACATGGCCCGACTATCTTCTGCCTTTATCATGTACTAAGAACATACCTCAACCAGCTCCCAACATGGCCGCCTATCTTCTGCCTTTATCTGTACTAGAGAAAATACCTCAACAGCTCCCAACATGGCCGCCTATCTTCTGCCTTTTATCATGTACTAGAGAAAATACCTCAACCAGCCCCCAACATGGCCGCCTATCTTCTGCCTTTTATCATGTACTAGAGAAAATACCTCAACCAGCTCCCAGCCGCCTATCTTCTGCCTTTTATCATGTACTAGAGAAAATACCTCAACCAGCTTCCAACATGGCCGCCTATCTTCTGCCTTTTATCGTGTACTAGAGAAAATACCTCAACCTGCTCCCAGCATGGCCGCCTATCTTCTGCCTTTTATCATGTACTAGAGAAAATACCTCAACCAGCTCCCAGCCACCTATCTTCTGCCTTTTATCATGTACTAGAGAAAATACCTCAACCAGCTCCCAACATGGCCGCCTATCTTCTGCCTTTATCATGTACTAGAGAAAATACCTCAACCAGCTCCCAACATGGCCGCCTATCTTTTTGCCTTTATCGTGTACTAGAGAAAATACCTCAACCAGCTCCCACATGGCCGCCTATCTTCTGCCTTTTATCGTGTACTAGAGAAAATACCTCAACCAGCTCCAAACATGGGCCGCCTATCTTCTGCCTTTTATCATGTACTAGAGAAAATACCTCAACCAGCTCCCAAAATGGCTGCCTATCTTCTGCCTTTTATCGTGTACTAGAGAAAATACCTCAACCAGCTCCCACATGGCCGCCTATCTTCTGCCTTTTACCATGTACTAGAGAAAATCCCTCAACCATCCCCAACATGGCCGCCTATCTTCTGCCTTTTTTTCATGTACTAGAGAAATACCTCAACCAGCTCCCAGCCACCTATCTTCTGCCTTTTATCATGTACTAGAGAAAATCCCCTCAACCAGCTCCCAGCCGCTATCTTCTGCCTTTTATCATGTACTAGAGAAAATACCTCAACCATCCCCCAACATGGCCGCCTATCTTCTGCCTTTATCAGTACTAGAGAAAATCCTCAAGGGCCCCCAGCCGCCTATCTTCTGCTTTATCATGTACTAGAGAAATACCTCAACCAGCTCCCAGCCGCCTATCTTTCTGCCTTTTATTCATGTACTAGAGAAATACCTCAACCAGCTCCCAGCCGGCCTAACTTCTGCCTTTATCATGTACTAGAGAAATACCTCAACCATCCCCCAACATGGCCGCCTATCTTCTGCCTTTTATCATGTACTCGAGAAAATACCTCAACCAGCTCCCAGCCGCCTATCTTCTGCCTTTTATCATGTACTAGAGAAAATACCTCAACCAGCTTCCAACATGGCCGCCTATCTTCTGCCTTTTATCGTGTACTAGAGAAAATACCTCAACCTGCTCCCAGCATGGCCGCCTATCTTCTGCCTTTTATCATGTACTAGAGAAAATACCTCAACCAGCTCCCAGCCACCTATCTTCTGCCTTTTATCATGTACTAGAGAAAATACCTCAACCAGCTCCCAGCATGGCCGCCTATCTTCTGCCTTTTATCATGTACTAGAGAAAATACCTCAACCAGCTCCCAGCATGGCCGCCTATCTTCTGCCTTTTATCATGTACTAGAGAAAATACCTCAACCAGCTCCCAACATGGCCGCCTATCTTCTGCCTTTTATCATGTACTAGAGAAAATACTTCAACCAGCTCCCAGCATGGCCGCCTATCTTCTGCCTTTTATCATGTACTAGAGAAAATACCTCAACCAGCTCCCAGCCGCCTATCTTCTGCCTTTCATCATGTACTAGAGAAAATACCTCAACCAGCTCCCAACATGGCCGCCTATCTTCTGCCTTTTATCGTGTACTAGAGAAAATACCTCAACCAGCTCCCAACATGGCCGCCTATCTTCTGCCTTTTATCATGTACTAGAGAAAATACCTCAACCAGCTCCCAGCCGCCTATCTTCTGCCTTTCATCATGTACTAGAGAAAATACCTCAACCAGCTCCCAACATGGCCGCCTATCTTCTGCCTTTTATCATGTACTAGAGAAAATACCTGAACCAGCTCCCAACATGGCCGCCTATCTTCTGGCTTTTATCATGTACTAGAGAAAATACCTCAACCAGCCCCCAACATGGCCGCCTGTCTTCTACCTTTTATCATGTACTAGAGAAAATACCTCAACCAGCTCCCAGCCGCCTATCTTCTGCCTTTTATCATGTACTAGAGAAAATACCTCAACCAGCTCCCAACATGGCCGCCTATCTTCTGCCTTTATCATGTACTAGAGAAAATACCTCAACCAGCTCCCAACATGGCCGCCTATCTTCTGCCTTTTATCATGTACTAGAGAAAATACCTCAACCAGCTCCCAACATGGCCGCCTATCTTCTGCCTTTTATCATGTACTAGAGAAAATACCTCAACCAGCTCCCAACATGGTCGCCTATCTTCTGCCTTTTATCGTGTACTAGAGAAAATACCTCAACCAGCTCCCAACATGGCCGCCTATCTTCTGCCTTTTATCATGTACTAGAGAAAATACCTCAACCAGCTCCCAACATGGCCGCCTGTCTTCTGCCTTCTCCTGCAGATCCCTCCTATGCTGTCCCCATATTATTCATTTCTGTCTGTAATTCTCATTTTCATGTCTTTAGACCACCTTCTATTTCTTTTGCCTTGTGAGTTATTTCATGTTAAAGTTAAATATTCTAACTCTGGTACTAGTTTTAATTTCTTTTGATTTCCACAAACTTCCAAATGCTTCGAAATTCTTCTTGCCTTGTGTAATCTTGTTTTAATATTTCTATCTGTTCCACACTTTGTCTACATTGCTAGCTAAATATGTCTGTGGTTCCACTACTTGAAGTAAGGTTTCACGAAAGGAGACTTGTTATCACTTGCTTGATTTACTGATTGACACTCAATATCTTTTTAAAAACATACATATGTATATACACATACAGCTACAGTGGCGATGTACTTCAGTGTTCTTTAATATTTAAACAATAGAATAAAGTGATAATGAAGTGCCCAATTCATATTGTCTGATTAACCTTCCTTATAAACTATCTATTTTCCACTCACAGCTTTTAGGAATTGAAATACCCGCTGAATATGGTGGCACAAATTCAACTTTCTTTGTGTCCACAATTGCCATCGAAGAGCTAGCAAAAGTGGATCCTTCAGTGAGCGTGTTATGTGATGTGCAGAACACATTAGTAAATATGCTGCTTGTCAAACTTGGGACGGAGGAGCAGAAACAGAAATACCTCCCTAGTCTTGCTACAGATATGGTGAGTTTTTTAAATTTATCACTTCTTCTCTATGTTTCTGACCACCAGTTATGTGCATGTTTATATTATGAAGCCAACTGTTCTATCTATTTTGTTATTTATCCCAGTATGGATAATGACATTTGGTCACATTTACAGTCAAAAATAGACGGGGATTAATCATTTTTCATATAAGACCAAGTGTATTACTTGGGCAGAGTCAACTTTGTGTTGTGTCATCAGTATCAGTCGACTTAAGGGTTAGTGAAAGCAGTTTCACAATTCCCAGACACAAGGTTGAGGGTTCAAAATCATCTACAGGTGATTTTTGAATAGGTCACTTTGCATTGATTTCTATGGTATGAGCGTCATCCGTTGAGAAATCAGTGGTAAATTGCTGAAAGTACAATTTCCTAGTAAATCCCAAACAGCCATTAAATGCTGGGGTTGACTGCAACATCCTAAAGAAGGACGTACAACTAACTAACATCAACATCAAGTGTCATCTCCACATTAAGGTCGGCTATAATGAGTCTCCAGCATCCTCTGTACTGCATTTCTACAGGGTTTTTCCATTTCATCTCTTGCTGTTGTCCACTCATATGTAACTCTTCGGACTCCACCTGTCCTTCCAGAATATCCTTTAATAAGGATCTATGTCTCTTCATGTGGCCGTAGTACCTTAATTTTCTGACCTTAATCTCATTCAGTAATGTTCTCTTCAATCTCAGTTTTAGAAATATTTCTTCGTTAGTTTTCTTCTCCTTCCACGATACTCTTCCTATTTATCTATATACAACATTTAAAAAGCTTAAATGTTATCCTCACATTATCTATTCATTTCCCAATGTTTGAATTCCACCTGTTTATTCTCCATTGTTTGTTCTGACTGTTTCCTTCTGATTGCATCTCTTGGATGACAAAGAATATCTTCATTACAATATCACCACATTCTTTCTGAAGTCAGGTTATTGTCTTGGAGGATAATTTCTCAAGTAAAACACAAAATTGAAATTGTCCGCTGTTCAATCAGGGACAGATTTCACTCTGACTATACTCTGAGCTCAACTCACAAACTTCTGTCACTTTAGTTTGAGAGTAGATGAGAAGGTTACAGCAGCAAAAATTGGTTTGTCACGTTCGTTTTAATCTTATCAAAATTTTCCAAGCAGAATCAATTCTCCACAGAGAATTCTATTTTGTGCACTATTTGAAGCTTTCTTGTATGTCTCAGTTATAACTCAAAATAGTTTTATAAAATTTAAATGTTGAGTTGAGTTGAGTTGAGCTAAGAACTGACATCATTGCAATCAGGACATTCCCACATACGCTCCGTTAAAAATTATTTAACATATCTTTTAAAGCTAACTGAATAGGAATTATAGTACGAGGATCAATTTCATTGCACCAAATTTATTCCATATGGGTCAGTCTCTATCTGCAGGGTATAAAAATCTGTAGCTTTAGCAACAACCCCTAGGCATCTCCGAAATAAACTGTACTCGCGAACTTAAATGGCGGATTCAGAAAATGAACTCACAGCCTTATGAGTGCAAGGCAGACGACTTAACCATGAATACTCCTAATACTCTTTTAAACTGATTTAATCATCATCATATTGTTCCTTGTCTAGTTCAGGCAGTCATGTTGCTCTACAAACGTCTATCCACTGTGTGACTTATTTATACTTGAACCATTATCTTTGTTTGTAGGTGGGGTCTATCCACTGTGTGACTTATTTATACTTGAACCATTATCTTTGTTTGTAGGTGGGGTCAATCCACTGTGTGACTTATTTATACTTGAACCATTATCTTTGTTTGTAGGTGGGGGTCTATCCACTGTGTGACTTATTTATACTTGAACCATTATCTTTGTTTGTAGGTGGGGGTCTATCCACTGTGTGACTTATTTATACTTGAACCATTATCTTTGTTTTTAGGTGGGTAGTTTTTGCTTATCTGAAGCAGAGTCAGGGTCGGATGCCTTCTCCTTGCGGACATCTGCGGTCCTCGATAAAGGTCATTATATTCTGAATGGAACCAAAGTGTGGATCACCAATGCAGAACATGCCGGTGTCTTTCTGGTGATGGCAAATGCCAAGCCTACAGATGTAAGTACAGATCTATAACTTTTATTAGGCGTTAAGGAGTGAATGTTTAGTGATCGAGTGGATGAGCTGATAGAATAATATTATCATAGACCTGTAGACATAGCTCCTCTGTTGTGTCTCCACCTTGAAGTGGTCGAGGGGTTTGGCTTATTCCAATGACCTTGAAGAGCTATGCCAACACTAGTATAGCTACTGGTAGGGTCTTCTAAGTCAAGGAACTAGGGATCAGAACAAGTGTGGCGCAAACCTGCTGTCTTGTAGGTAAACTGGAGACAATCAGATGGTTGGAAAGCCCCGGGAAGGTTAACCCAATCAACAATTGCCCGCAGAAGTCGGATGTGTCAGCCTAACGGCGCAAGAACGCAGCTCTGCTGTAAACAGACACAATGCAATCACGTCCGGAAAAAAAAAAAACCAGATGAACACAGCAGAAGAAGAAGATGGTTGAAAAGCAAACCTGAATAAAATGCTTGTCGTACTTGACAAACCAGTACAAGGCAACTCACTTTATGATAGCAGTAGACATCGGTTATTATCCCTGGTAACACAAAGAATTTAACTGTTACAAGTGAAACTGAAAACTGAGCCTATCCGCTATCTCAGCCAGCAGTGTTTCATTCTCAACCCTCAACAAAACCTACTTCTACAAATTTCCGTAATAATTGTTTTAGTTCTTCTTCTTCTTCTTCGTTCATCCGGAGTTTTTTTTCGGATGTGATTGCGTTGTGCCTGTTTA
>JACEFZ010009634.1:0-24591 GCA_014155875.1 Cepaea nemoralis | reverse complement strand
ATTCCCTTGGCCAGCCCTTTACCCATTAATTAATCTTAAATGTGAGGCCGGTGACAGTGGGGAGCATCTTATTTAATTCATATAGTAGTCATATAAGCTCCCGTTCCCGACTATCTGTCTGTCTGTCTGTCTGTCTGAGCCGGCCTGGCTTCACCCAGTCCCTGGTGGGGAGCATATCATTTAATTCATATAAATAGTCAAATAAGCTCCCGTTCCCGACTATCTGTCTGTCTATCTGTCTATCTGTCTGTCTGTCTGACCCGGCCCGGCTTCACCCAGTCCCTGGTGGGGAGCATCTGATTTAATTCATATACGTAGTCATATAAGCTCCCGTTCTCGACTATCTGTTTGTCTTTCTGAGCCGGCCTGGCTTCACCCATTCCCTGGTGGGGAGCATGTCATTTAATTTATATAAGTAGTCAAATAAGCTCCCGTTCCCGACTATCTCTCTGTCTGTCTATCTATCTGACCTGGCGTGGTTTTGCCCAGCTCCTGGCGCACAGTAACTTAAAAGAATGTCCTTCCACAGACCAGCCATTATTTTTAATGAAAACTGTTTTCAATCACCGACATGACAGTTGATAACTTCTTTAAGCAGAAAAAGATGGGTTACAATGTTATGCATTATGCATTATTTTTATGATAACTTTGAAAATGTCTTAAAGATTATATCGTTATTTATTATAACTCATATGCCTGAAAATAACTATAGACAAAGAGTTTAACAATAGTGCAAGTAAGTCCAACAATATGACTATAAAGTATATAGAAATGTTATTAAAAGTTATGCCCCTTGAAATAACTTTTCTAGAGTGAAGTCCCCCTGCTGTATAGAAATTATATAATTAAAAAAATGAAATATTAAATGTTATTAAGTAAGTAGCCGATGTTACACTAAGAAACTATTACAGTCGATTGCACGGAAATGAAAGGAAGACGTGTAGAAAATTTCATCTCAATCGGATGTACCGTTATCGAACGCATCCAATACATAGCCAGCCACCCACACACATACAGTCTGTTTATATATATATATATATATATATATATATATAATATATATATATATATATATATATATATATATATATATATATATATATATATATATATATATATAACAGGATGTGTGTTTGTATGTCCTTTATGCGTTCGCGAACGGTCCATCCGATTGAGATGAAATTTTCTACACGTCTTCCTTTCATTCCAGCGCAGCCAACTGTGATATTTTTTGTGTGAAATCGACTGCTTACTTAATATTATTTAATTTTTCATTTTTCATTGTAATTTCTATACAGCGAAGGGACTTAACTCTGTAAAAGTTATTTCAAGGATCATAACTTTTAATAATTTTCTGTATACCTTATAGTCATATTGTTGCACCCGTTTTCAAAGATTTATAAACTCTTTGTCTATAGTTATGTACCGGCATATGAGTTATAATAAATAATGATACAATCTTTAAGGCATTTTCAGTTTTCATAAAATAATGCATAATGCATAACATTGTAACTCATCTTTTTTATGCTTACGAAGTTATCTACAGTCATGCAGGTGATTAGAAACGGTTTACATTAGAAATAATGGATGGTGTGTGGAAGGACATTCTTTTAAGTTACTTTATTTTGTTGTATGAATTTAATGAGACGCTACCCGCCAGGAGCTAGGCGAAGCCACGCCGGGTCAGATAGATAGACAGACCCACCTTTTCGCTGCAGTTTTCTACAGGCATATGCGTTATAATCCTCCTCCTCCTCTCCCCCCTCCTCCTCCTACCCTCTTCCTCTTCCCCTCCCTCCTCTCCTTCCTCCTCTCCTTCCTCCTCCTCTCTCTTTCTTCTCCTCCTCCGTCTTCCTCCTCCCTCCTCCTAATCACTCCTCTTCCTTCCTCCTCCCTTCTCCTCCTCTCTCCTCCTACTCCCTCCTCCTCCTACGTCCCCCCTCATCCCTCCTCCTTCTCCTCCCTTTTTCTCCCTCCTCCTCTACCCCTTACTCCTCCCTCCTCCTCCTCCCTCCTCATCCTCTCTCCTCCTCCTCCCTCTACCTCCTCCCTCCACATCCCTCCTCCTCCTCCCTCTACCTCCTCCCTCTACCTCCTCCTCCCTCCTCCATCTCCCTCTCCTCCTCCCTCCTCCTCCCCCTTCTCCTCCTGCGTTCTTCTCCTCCTTTATCCTCTCTCCTCCTTCTTCCTCCTCCCTCTTCCTCCTCCTCCCTACTCATCCTCCCTCTTCCTCCCTCCTCCCCCTCCTCCTTGCTCTCCTCCTCCCTCCTAATCACTCCTCCTCCCTTCTCCTCCTCTCTTCTTCCTCCTCCTCCCTCCTTCCCCACTCATCCTCCCTCCTCCTCCTTCACCCTCCTCCTCCCTTCTCCCCTCCTCCTACTCCCTTCTCCTCCTCCTCCTTGCTCTCCTCCTCCTCCCTCCTCCTCCCTCCTCCTCCCTCCTCTTCTCTCCTCCTCCTCTTCTCTCCTCCTCCTCACTCTACCTCCTTCCTCCTCCCACCTCCTCTTCTCTCCTCCTCCTAATCCCTCCTCCTTCCTCCCTACTCCTACTCCTCCCACCTCTTCCTTCCTCCTCCTCTCTCCGCCTATCTCTTCCTCCCTCCTCCTCCTCCCTCCTCCGCCTCCCTTTTCATCCTCCCAGCTTCTGCTCCTCCTTTTTCTTCTTCTGCTGCTGCTGCTGCTGCCGCCGCTCCATTTACCCAAGTTAATTGTTGGGGAAGATGTAAAGATCTTTCAAGTGCTCATTCTAATGCTTTTTGTAAGTTGGTCTTCGTTTATCTAAGGTTGTTCTAACTGCAACCAATAAATGATTACACAGACAGACAGACAGACAGACAGACAGACAGACAGACAGACAGACAGACAGACAGACAGACAGACAGACAGACAGACAGACAGACAGACAGACAGTCGGGAACGGGAACTTATATGACTACTTATATGAATTAAATGAGATGCTCCCCATCAGGGGCTGCGCGAAGCCGGGCCGGATCAGACAGACAGACAGATAGACATACAGACAGACAGATAGATAGTCGCGAACAGGAACGGGAGCTTATACGACTACTTATATGAATTAAATGAGATGCCCCACACCAGGAGCTGGGTGATGCAGGCCGGGTCAGAC
Source organism: Cepaea nemoralis (assembly GCA_014155875.1). Classification (NCBI taxonomy): domain Eukaryota; kingdom Metazoa; phylum Mollusca; class Gastropoda; order Stylommatophora; family Helicidae; genus Cepaea; species Cepaea nemoralis. Next base: position 21,465 of record JACEFZ010009634.1, on the reverse strand, counting down.
AGACAGACAGACAGACAGACAGACAGACAGACAGACAGACAGACAGACAGACAGTAACGTAAACGAGAACTTATATGACTACTTATATAAATTAAATGAGATGCTCCCCACCAGGGCCTGGGCGAAGCCGGGCCGGGTCTGCTAGTGTGTGTGTGTGTATATATATATATATATATATATATATATATATATATATATATATATATATATATATATATATATATATATATATATATATATATATATATATGTATATATATATATATATATTCTAGACGACCCGGCCCGACTTCACCCAGCTCCTGGTGGGGAGCGTCTCATTTAATTCATATTCGGCCCCTGCTCCCGTTCCCGTTCCCAAAAAAGAAGCCCAGCCCGGCTTCGCCCAGCTCCTGGCAGTGAGTGTCTCATTTAATACATACTCGGCCCCTGCTCCCGTTCCCGTTCCCAAAAAAATATGACCAGGCCCGGCTTCGCCCAGTTCCTGGTGGGGAGCGTCTCATTTAATTCATATTAGTCATATAAGCTCCCGTTCCCGTTAATATGCTGAACAGATTGGAAGAGAACAATCTTCATCCCAATAACTAAATAGGGCAATCTGAAACTACTGAACGTAAACTCACCAAGGTATCACGAAAACCCAATAAATACTGTAATGACTGTATAGATGTCGAAGAGAAATAAGAAGATGAGTTAGAAAATTTTCACGTATTTAAAATAGATGCATTATTTTTATGAAAACTTTGAAAATGCCTTAAAGATTGTATTATTATATATTATAACGCATATGCCTGTAGATAACTGTAGAGAAAAGGTCCACCTATTTGAGAAGTATGCAACAATTATTTTAATTACATATATAGCAATGCTATTAAAAATTGTGTCCCTTGCTATGACTTTTCTTAAGTTAAGTCCCCTCACAATATATAAATTATAATGTAATTACAAAATTAAATTTTATTACGTAAATAACTGTTTGTAAACTAACAAACTATGCCGGTTGACAGCACGGGAATGAGAAGAACACGTGCAGAAAATTTAATCTCAATCGGATGGCCCGTTCGCGAACGCATAAATAACATGCATACAGACAGACATACATTATATATATATATACATGCTGACCCGGCCCGGCTTCGCCCAGGTCCTGGAGGGGGTCTATCTATCTATCAGTCTGTCTGTCTGAGTGCTTGTTTGTCAGTCTGTCTGTCTGTCTGTCTGACCCGGCCCGGCTTCACCCAGTCCCTGGTGGGGAACATCTCATTTAATTCATATAAGTAGTCATATAAGCTCCCGTTTCCGACTATCTGTCGGTCTGTCTCTCTGTCTGTCTGTCTGACCCGGCCCGGCTTCACCCAGTCCCTGGTGGGGAGCATCTCATTTAATTCATATACGTAGTCATATAAGCTCCTGTTCCCGACTGTCTGTCTGTCTGTCTGTCTGTCTGTCTGTCTGTCTGACCCGGCCCAGCTTCACCCAGTCCCTGGTGGGGAGCATCTCATTTAATTCATATACGTAGTCATATAAGCTCCCGTTCCTGACTGTCTGTCTGTCTGTCTGTCTGTCTGTCTGTCTGTCTGTCTGTCTGTCTGAGCCGGCCCGGCTTCACCCAGTCCCTGGTGGGGAGCATCTCATTTAATTCATATAAATAGTCAAATAAGCTCCCGTTCCCGACTATCTGTCTGTCTGTCTGTCTATCTATCTGACCCGGCGTGGCTTCGCCCAGCTCCTGACGCACAGTAACTTAAAAGAATGTCCTTCCACACACCATCCATTATTTTTAATGAAAACTGTTGTTAATCACATACATGACTGTAGATAACTTCTTTCAGCATAAAAAGATGAGTTACAAAGTTATGCATTATGCATTATTTTTATGAAAACTTTGAAAATGCCTTAAAGATTATATCATTATTTATTATAACTCATATGCCTGTAAATAACTATAGACAAAGAGTTAACAATAGTGCAAGTAAGTCCAACAAAATTACTATAAAGTATATAGAAATGTTATTAAAAGTTATGCCCCTTGAAATAACTTTTATTGAGTTCTTCATGGCAAGATCTGCGAACTCCTTTTAGTCAAATGAATTTGTAATACTCACAATACTTCTCGACTGGAAAGATTGATGGGAAGAGAGAACAGAGAAATGATGCTGGATGGATTGAGACGATGACATGGAGGAATATCAGCAGCGTAGTTGATCCAAAACACCAAAGATCGAGATGGATGGAGAGACATGAACGCCTACGCCAGCTGGCATGGCACTTGATGATGATGACGTTACTTCTAAAGAGGTTAAATACACAGTGGAAGTGTATTTGGTCAATATTATTGATGAGAATCAGAACTGAATCACTGGAGACGCCAGATGTGTTTAGCATGCCCTGACCTAATATAAAAAGTAAGAGAACTCATTGCATGATAGCGGTGATTCACAGGGAAGAGGCAGACATCATATGTCATACATTGCTTTGGACTACAAGACTAAATGCATTTTTATTATTCATTAGACACTGTTTTGCTTTTCTCTACGTGTGTGACCCATATAACAGTACTGATGTATATGTTTTGGGACTTTTCTGCAGCTGCCTGAACCACAACATGTATGCGGTATGCAACTGCCCTATTTGCTACGGCACCTTCTACAAGGCATGAAATGATAGGAGTATATCAAGTATGTGTAATTGTGATCTTTCGTAATTACGAATAAATATATTTAATATTTTAATTTTATAAATACGCGTGTCCTCTAAAAGTACTGGAGAGTTTTGGTCAGAGACCATAACTTTATGAAAGGAAAATCCCAACTGCACCTCCCAGCGGTAGAGGATGGAAACATACCACAGTGTGGCTAACACAGCTCTGGGGACCGAGTATCCACCGGAATAAGTGGACAACTCTGCAGCTGAGCAGAGCAGGGCACTCACTTGTCCTTACAGTCGGAAATGGCTGTCAAAGGCAGAGGTTAAAAGACCACCATGTGAATGTGGAAGGCAAGGGGAAACCACCACATTATCTTCCCAAGACTTCATGGCAAAACATATATCAAAGTTAGTGAAGGACGTTAATGGCTGTCTTAGGGCATCCTCGTCCGGTAGGGACAGTCATAAGCCACAGGTGACACCAGACCGTCATCCAGCTACTGATGGCAAAATCTTAACTAAAATAAATAAATTTAGAGTAGGAAAATGGAATGTTAGGACATTAAATGAGCTAGGAAAGTTGACCAATGTTCTAAGAGAGACGGATAGCATGAAAATGAATATACTAGGCGTTAGTGAGATGAGATGGAAGGGATCGGGAAAAATTATAGCTGACAATCACACAATAATTTATTCTGGAGGGGATACACATGAAAAAGGTGTAGGAATAATATTAGACGAAAAAACAGCCAAGTCAATTAATGGATACTGGTGTATTTCAGATAGAGTTATTATGGTAAAAATCAAAGGCAAACCAATAGACATAAATATTATACAAGTATATGCACCAACAGCAAGCAGTAGTGATGAAGAAATACACCACTTTTATGACAAAATAGAAATGGGGATGGCTCAAATTGGATCACAAGAAATAAAGATAATACTTGGTGATTTCAATGCAAAAGTAGGAAAGGGAAAAATGGAGGATGTAGTGGGGAATTATGGTTTAGGTACAAGAAATGAAAGAGGTGAAAAGCTAATAGAATGGGCAAATATCAATGATATGATAATTGGAAACACATGGTTTAAACACCATAAAAGACGACTGTACACATGGATAAGCCCTGATAAGAAAATACGCAATCAAATTGACTACATACTAATTAATAAAAGATTTAGAAATGCTTTAATTAATGTAAAGACAATGCCTGGTGCTGACTGTAATAGTGATCATGTACCACTATGTGGACAAATAAAAGTAAGATTAAAGAGAGGGAAAAAATGGTTAAGAACATGAGACTTAATAAAGAGGTTCTGAAAATAGATAAAGAAATGCAAGAACAATACAGAGTGACTGTGAAAAATAGGTACAATGCAATAACTAAAATACAGAGTATAGATGAACAATGGGAAATGTTAAGGGACTCCATTCATCAAACTAGCAAAGAAGTATTACCGGAGAGAGGCAAAATAGCTAAGAAAAAATGGATGAATGAAGATATCTTAAAACTGATGGACAAAAGAAAACAGAGTAAAAATGACAAACAAGAATACGCTAAGATAAATAAAGAAATAAAAGATAAATGTGGGAAGGCTAAAGAAAGTTGGGTTAAACGAGCAATGCAAAAAAATTGAATTAAATTCCATTAAAGATACAAAAAATATGCACAGACAAATCAGTGAGCTTACAGGAAGAAAAATAAGAATAAATACAGGGTGTTTGAAATCAAAAACAGGAAAGATAATATTAGAGGAAGATGCTATAATGAAGAGGTGGAATGAGTATATAAGAGAATTATATGAAGGAGAAAGGGAAGAATTAACAGAAGATAGTAACTTAGAAGGTCCACCTATTCTGAAAGAAGAAGTCGCTGACGCTATGAAACGTATGAAGAAAGGAAAAACAGCTGGGCCAGATGAAATCACAATAGAAGAATTAGAAGTATTGGGAGAATTTGGAGTAGATATATTAACCAAAATGTTGAATGATATTTACAGCAGTGGATATTTACCCAGTGATATGCTGAAATCTGTATTTATAGCTATACCAAAAAGACCAGGAGCAATTGATTGTGAAGATTTTCGTACAATTAACCTTATAAATCATATCACTAAGCTTCTACTCAGAATCATAATGAGAAGAACCAAAAAGAAAATAAAAATGGAAATTAGTGAAGAACAGTATGGATTTGTGGAAGGAAAGGGCACAAACAATGCAATTTATACATTACGGACACTAATAGAAAGGTCAATAGAGAAACAGAGAGACATATATTTGTGCTTCATAGATTATACTAAGGCATTTGATAAAGTAAAACATGATGAACTGATTAAAATGTTGGAAGATATCAACACTGATGGAAAAGATTTAAGAATAATAAAGAATGTTTACTGGAACCAAGTAGCAGCAATTAAAATGGGAAATAAAGAGGGTAGTTACGAACAGATAAAGCTAGGAGTACGACAAGGGTGTGTCTTGTCACCAGATCTTTTCTCCCTGTATAGCGAAGTAATAATGAGAGAGATCAAAGAGATGCCAGGAATACTAGTTGGAGGTTATAATATAAATAATATACGCTATGCAGATGACACAGTATTGGTGGCGGATAATTCAACAGACCTACAACAATTATTAGACGTTGTAGTAACAGAGAGTGCAAGGAAAGGACTCTCCTTGAATATCAAGAAAACAGTAACAATGGTAATATCAAAGAAAATGGTGACACCAAAATGTGACATAGAAATAGAAGGGAAAATCCTTAACCAAGTTGATAATTTTAGATACCTAGGGGCATTTATAACATCAGATGGAAGATGTACAACAGAGATTAGGAGCAGAATAGGGCAGGCAAAAGCCGCATTTCAGAAAATGAAGAGTATCTTATGCAATAAGTCACTATCACTGAATGTAAGAAAGAGAGTGCTGAAATGCTATGTAGAACCAGTTTTGCTGTATGGCAGTGAATCTTGGAATGTAAATGAACAAATTAAGAAGAAATTAGAAGCAACAGAGATGTGGTTCCTGAGACGAATGTTGCGAATTCCTTGGACTGCCAAAGTAACTAACGACGACTGCCTGAAACAGGCTAACGAAACTAGAACATTATATACAACAATAAGACAGAGACAAACAGCTTTCCTCGGTCATGTGATGAGAAGAGAGGCATTGGAGAACATCGTAACAACTGGAAAGATCGAGGGGAAGAGAGGCAGAGGTAGACCAAGAGAAGTGATGCTGGATCGATTGAGACGGTGGCATGGAGGAATATCAGCAGCAGAGTTGATCCAGAAAACCAAAGACCGAGATCTATGGAGAGCCATGAACGCCTACGCCAGCCGACATGGCACTTGATGATGATGGATGAAATACGCGTATTGGTTTCATTCCGTGGAGATTGCAATATATACTTAGAGTCACCACAGTGACAATTACAATTTTTAATTGTAATCTAAGAATCATAGTTTGATTAACTTGTTATCAATTGCACCGTTGGGTCGCTACTGATGAGAAGCATCAGTCTATGACGGAAGATATGAATGTAATTTACTTATTTTTTTGAAAGTTCGGAAATGATCGCCCATGTGTAATTACGGCATTTTCCTTTCAAGGGAAACAATTTGTGTGATTGAAATCTTGGTAGAATGGAAATTTCATAGAGTGAATCGTCATGAGGCCAGACAAACAACATCACAGGTCAAGGTCAGCCATGCGTGGATCAGAAGTACTGAAGTTGGGACCGACATTTGGCTAGCTGATCAGTTATGGTTGGTGACAGATGTTGAAGACACCTCAGAACAGAGATGTCTTACAGCTTGACCTGTATCTTTAATATTGTTTTTTCTTGGTCGCGAAGTAGTTGCATGGTTTGCTTATTGCAAACACCGCTGATAGCTACTGGACTAGCTGGGTCCACATACAACGAAGTATGAAAATCCAACGGGAGGATTACACTTGTATATTGTTGCTCCACAGCGCCATGCACGTAATTTTCTGTATGTCATACTATTGCCATGTTATTCCAATACAGCCAAATCGTCACGTCAGATGACAAGCCATGGGTAGACTCTGACAAATTTTATAAAACCAAATGTACAGATCCATGAATGAAAGGTTACACCTTTCATTAACGGGACGGTGGGAGAATGTCAGAGTCCACCGTTATGCCGCGGCGTCATCATTGCCGCCAGGCAGGTGCGGCAGTTGTGCCTAGAGAAGTCACAGGCCTGTTGCTGAGCACAGCTAGCAGGGCCGGACAGGAGTTACCTGTGCGGCACGTGGACCATCAGAACCACGTGGCGGGAAGCCGGGCAAGAAACGCCGATAGCTGCTGAGCGTCAGACTAGGTTGGACTGGAGACGAGAGCGGTTGATTGTATATCTGGTTGAGTAAATGCTACTTGTTGAGAAGGGAGCCTGTTCGAGTGTAGCTGACTATATCTGGTGTATGTGGATGTAAGTTGTAGATATCGATAGTATATGTAACTGCTTATCGTATGATATGTATTTGTGAGTGTATCCAGCATGTTACATTCGCGCCGAGTGAAATGGGCGAATAAAGTGATTGTTTCTGTGTTCGCTGCGTGTCCCGTTGAGTCATTATGTGACAGTGTATTGTCTCACATTTGTTAGTTGTAACGAGCTGTGTAGTTGTCCTGTAGGACTCTGACACTATATCATGCTATTTTATTAATGCAGAGTTTGGAAACCCTCTATGATAGCTCGTCCACGTGTATGGGGGATACAACTACTAAAGAAGAAGATTCAACCCGGACGATCAGGTGGAATGCCTAAACAAGGAGACATGCAGTTCGTGCCAAATTGATTCAGGGTAGCTACTTTTGTAACATTTTCTACGCTCCTATACTGCTAATCATGTTTAATTTACTGAATAATTAAACAAAAACCACTTGTCTTCAACAGTATAAACAGTATTGCTCATTAAAATTATCTAAAAGGAAGTTTTGGTCTTTTTCACACAAAATGAAAAAAAAAATAATGGCAGAAAACTGTAAGTATGGGAGTGTCACAATACTGTTATGAAAATGGTTAAAACTGTAGCAGAAATGTTGTATTATATATTAAAATAAAGGGGATTGCACCAGGAATATGTTGGTATTGATCTCATATATAAACATAGTATATATTATATAATATAAAATAATTTTTAACATAATATGAAAAATAGAGGTAAAAATGATGAAAAGATTGCACTTACCATGGGGCGTTGTTATCCTGATCACTGGTAAATCACTGCTAATCCTGTTGAATTTACTGAACAAACACCACTTTTCTAAAATATGAACACAATTGCTCCGAAAAGAAGTTTCAGGAATAATCTGAGCTGCTTCGCGATGTGCACTTTCAATTAAACTTTGCTTGAAATCCTTCAATGACAGTGTTTTTCCTCCTTTCTCTGTTTGGCATATTGAATGTAGGATGTTTATTTTTATTTATAATATGTGGCAGTCTATTTGTGATAGGCTGCAAAGCAAACTTTGGGGCACAAGTGTGGTCTATTAGTGCATCCGGAGCAAACAAAAGATGATATGTGTCGTTTAGTTCGAGCGCTGCAAAAAACACAGTCTCTATTGACACCGATAAATTCTATTAAATGCTTGGCTCCTGTCAATTTCCTGAACAGACTTTATGAAATTATTTGGCACGCAGAGTGTCAACATTTCAGGAATAACCTGAGCTGCTGCGCGATGTGCACTTTCAAGTAAACTTTGCTTGAAATCCTTTAATGACAGTTTTTTTTTTTTTTTTGCACCTGCTGTGAAACATGGTGTGATAAATAGATTCAAACAAATCGATTCCTGGGAAACATAGTGGCATACCAAGGAGTATATAAATGTGCACTTGTACACCAGTAGTCTTTGATAGATGGTGTTGGATCAAGTCCCATAGCAATAATGACAGACGTAAACTTTAGCCATCGTGCTTTGTGAGTGGGGTCCAGGATAACAGACTAGAATGTTTTCTTTTAGGAGTGTTCTCCATCAATATCTTTTTCTTATATTTGTTTACATTTTAAATTAAACAATCCACTATGTCATCATCAAAAAATACTTTGAGAAAATCCATAGGTGTTTGCAGTTGATAAAGTTTAGAGTTGACGTGAGATCTTCGAGGACGAAACTCAAACTTCGGTTTTGTTTCCCCTTCTGAACATCTTGCCATGTCGATGATGATGGGATAGGTGCATCACGCTCTACAGAAGCTTGTAAATTCAAGTTTTTTTCCTCCAATTTTATTCTTATTTTGTACTGTTTGCACCCTGACATTCACTGTCAGATGGACATTGATTGTCAGACACCTCAGCTGAAGACGAAGTTCCACTAGTAGTAGTATCTTTATCACCACATGCTAAAACTTTACATTCACATATAAAACTGCTGTCTGAATCACTAATATCGGAATCACTATTGTTTAAAACAGTTATAAACAATAATCTAGCTTGATCTCAAGTCATACTACGTGGACGCAAACTGGTGGGCGTTTCCATTGTGAAAAACCAAAATAAACAACTTTAAAACTGAAAATACACAAAAATCCAATGTTAACGAATGTTTGACGACACAATCATGACATAGCTATCTTTCTGCTGTGCGACTTTTCAGTTTACTGTAACTTAAAATTCCGAAATGGAGCAGAAATAAATCAAATAAACCACTGATCATTTTGTGGCAATAAAAGTACCAATTGCCACCACAGCGGATCCAATGTGGCACCAGATGGGCCCTTGGTAGTGATTGGAAGAGAGTTGGGCAGGTACAACATCGACATTGCAACCTTGAGCGAGACACGACTTGCAGAAGAAGGTCAAATTTGTGAAGTAGGTGCCGGCTACACATTCTTCTGGAGTGGAAGGAAAAGCGAGGAAAGATGCCAGTCAGGTGTGGCATTTTCTATTTAGTCTGCCCTGGTTGGGAAACTAGATGAAATTCCGAAGGCTTTAAATTTCAGGCATGTGGCCATTATGTTACTCCTGCTGAAAGGAAGGAAGCATGCAACCACCGTGGGTGTCTACGCACCAACCATGACCAATGAAGATGACATCAAAAACATGTTCTATGAGGACCTGCACAGCGTACTAATATCTGTCCCCAAAGGAGACAAACTTATACTTTTTGGGGACTGCAATGCTAGAGTAGGCAAGGACACCGCCTCTTGGAGTGGCATCATTGGAAAGTACAGATTCGGAAATTGTAACAGTAATGGACCCCTCCTCCTTCAGACCTGTGCCGAACACGAACTCCTGATCACCAACACAATTTTCCATCTTCCCAGGAGAAATAGGACATCGTGGATGCACCCTCGTTTGAAACATCGGCACCCCATTGACTATGTCATCGTCAGGTGGAGTGACAGACAAGATGTTCGGGTGACAAAATCAATGTGTGGTGCCGAATGTTGGACAGACCGTCGTCTGTTTATCTCAAAAATAAATATGCATATAAAACCACCACGGCGTCCTCAAGGGGTAAAAGTGCAAAAAAAAAAAAAAATAAATAAATAAATAAATGTCACCCGCCTAATAAGTAAAAAAACGCAGCTGTCGTTTGAAAATATGCTGGATGACCGCCTCACTTCCAGTGCCACAGCTAAGCAAAACACAGAAACAGAGTGGAGAGCCCTAAAACACACCACTTTTCTTCACCTAAATGAATTGTTCGTGAGCATCATCAACACACAATTAAAACATCATAATTTGAAGCACAATTCTTCCATCAGCTCAACTTTCCTGCGCCACAACGGTGGAGAACCCTGGCAATTCACAAGAACTACTACATTTGAATGAAGCTGCAATCGGGCGAATAACGGACATGGGCTATTCAAAGGTGGCCGCCATACAAGTGAGTACAATTAAAGTGATTGTTGTCATTGGTAACAGCATATTTGGTTTCTGTGCACTGGGCTGATTTTTGCCTGTGGATTAGTTTTCCCTTTTACCAGTTTCCCTCGCCGTCAGGCGAAAACACTCTAACTTCAGAGGTACTTGTAATTTACGTCTCCAAGTCAAGGATGAGAAGTCAACATTTTAGTCCAGCTGACCAGTGTACGGTTTGAACCCACTACCTCATCATCATTACACCAAATGTTTAAGAACAAGGGCTTCCGTACATGTTTTTATTTGTAAGAATAGTTGTGGTTACTTGTCTTGCTTCTAATTTTTATTAAAAATATTGTATGGGTTGTATCGGTGACATTTTTATTGTATGCTTACAGGCTTCATTTCTGCAATTGTTGTTGTGATGTTTGGTGGTAGGGTGTGTTTTCTGATCCAAGCTTATGTTATACGTTGTTATGTTTCGTGGTGGTCGGTTGTGTTTTCTGATCCCAGCTTATGTTATATGTTGTGATGTTTGGTGGTAAGGTGTGTTTTCTGATCCAAGCTTATGTTATATGTTGACAGTTTTGGTTTTTTATTCATTGTTATGTTATACTTTGGCTGGGTTTGTTTCTCTGAACTTTATGTTGTATGTTGGCAGGCTGTTACTGATTCTTCATTAGAACTAGTAGTAACAGTTAGATAGCAGGAGTGTTGGTATGATCTTGCTGCCTGTTCATTGATGTTAGTTAGTTAGTAGTTAGTTAGTTAGTTAGTTAGTTAGTTAGTTAGTTAGTTAGTTAGTTAGTTAGTCGACAGATCATCCTCATTGCACATCGAACCATTCAGTCCATAAGTGCTTGGATCCCCTCCTTAGCAAATCCCGAAGCGTGTAGTGGCTAACGACACCAGTTCTATGTTGGTTTATCAATCTTCTTTGGCTTCCTGCATAGTGTTCTTGTTTGGCCACCCCTCTTTTAATTTGCTGCTCTCGCAGTCTGGCCATGGTTGTAGATTCACAGTCATCACTTGGTTCTCGAAAAAGTCTTACTTCTCGTAGAGCATTCAGAATGTCAGCCTAGTCCATGGCGCGTCCGCCCTCCACAGTAGCCGTACCTGCGAGCTTGTCAGCCCGCTCATTTCCTTGTACTCCCGCATGCCCTGGCACGAAGATGAAACTAATCTTTGCCAGCCGAGACCGCTTCAGAGGCAGCAACCATTCTCTTCGGATCGACCCCTCCTCTATCCTCTTGAGCATGCTCATTGAGTCGCTAAGGAAACATGCCCTCGTGAATGTCTGTGTCTCGAGCCATGCTATTGCTTTACTTACTGCCATGACTTCCATAATCCCGCCATGACTGTCACGGTTGTATTCGACACACATTTGTGTTTATCTTGTGTTTGCAGGCTTTGCGTAATACACAAAACGAGATTGCGGATCTTGCGTTACAATGGCTGATGGAAAATAAAGACAGCAACCTGGGTGACCCAATACAGGTGCGTTCCTATAACAGTACCTTCTTTTTTTGCTGTGTTTCTTTCTTAATTTCTTCCCGATCTCTCTCTGTTTCAACCTCTTTGCTGTCTTTCATTCCTAAACATGATGAATTGATATCAATTTTGACCCAGTTTCATCCAGTCCCTATTTGCTGTGCTGAGTCGTGACCTGGTTGCATCCAGATATATCTCTTCACATATATGACCTTACATTACTGGTAACGCACACCCCGTTAGGTTCTGAGCTCGGAGAGGGGAAATGGATTACACAGAATGTAATTTTGACCTCAAACATAGTCCATACGCGTGCTACTTCTTCTAACACATTGGACTCATTTTCGCGTGTGGATTAGCTTTCCCAAATACAAGAGTCCTAAATCATCAGGCAAACCCACCCCGACTTTAGAGGTACTTGTAATTTACGTCCCCAAGTCAAGGACGAGAAGTCAACCTTTTAGTCCAACTGATCGATGTAAGGGTTGAACCCGTTACATCACTATCAACCCACCGGAAGTTTAAGAGCAAGTCATCTGATCCATTCAGCTATGCTGACCCACCAGAATAGTGATTACGATGAAAATTTCACAAAGAAAACTAAACATTATAATTCATGTGTGAAGGAGATGGCTATATCATTGACATAAGCCTGGGTCATTGACATTGAGTTGAGTGACCGGGCATGAGGAAGAATGGAGATGAGAGGGGGAGACAGTAAAGTGACTGACCTGGCTATGAGAAAACAGCCAGTCCTGAGAAATAAAATAATGGGAAGGGTGAACGTGGACCCCAGGGGATGGGGGAAGGACAGGTTAGCTTTGTGTGAAGTCAAGGGACTTCAGGGAGTTGATGTGTAGATGCCGAACTGATCGGTAGTCTAAGGAGAAGCGGAGTTAGAGATCTCCGTGTTGTGTTGTTCTCCGAGTTATGAAGACAGGCCTGAACCAGAGTGGGTTCTATAGGGAGTGAGGGCCTAAAACCCAGAGTGGGTTATATAGTTGAGCAGTGGCTCCGACCCAATGTGTGGGTTGTATTGTAGGATTTCCAGCCGTGGATAGTAGCTGGATTACCTGTCTTGTGGATTGAGATTAGAAGCAGGCCGTGAGAAGGCATTGATGTGTGCTGGTTAAATTGTGAGGAGAATATTTATATTCTATGGATTACATTGTTTCTGGATATATATATATAGTATATATATATATATATATCCAGAAACAATGTAATCCATAGAATATAAATATTCTCCTCACAATTTAACCAGCACACATCAATGCCTTCTCACGGCCTGCTTCTAATCTCAATCCACAAGACAGGTAATCCAGCTACTATCCACGGCTGGAAATCCTACAATACAACCCACACATTGGGTCGGAGCCACTGCTCAACTATATAACCCACTCTGGGTTTTAGGCCCTCACTCCTATAGAACCCACTCTGGTTCAGGCCTGTCTTCATAACTCGGAGAACAACACAACACGGAGATCTCTAACTCCGCTTCTCCTTAGACTACCGATCAGTTCGGCATCTACACATCAACTCCCTGAAGTCCCTTGACTTCACACAAAGCTAACCTGTCCTTCCCCCATCCCTGGGGTCCACGTTCACCCTTCCCATTATTTTATTTCTCAGGACTGGCTGTTTTCTCATAGCCAGGTCAGTCACTTTACTGTCTCCCCCTCTCATCTCCATTCTTCCTCATGCCCGGTCACTCAACTCAATGTCAATGACCCAGGCTTATGTCAATGATATAGCCATCTCCTTCACACATGAATTATAATATTTAGTTTTCTTAGTGAAATCTTGATCGTAATCACCCATCTGGTGGGTCAGCATAGCTGAATGGATCAGATGACTTGCTCTTAAACTTCCGGTGTGTTGATAGTGATGTAACGGGTTCAACCCTTACATCGATCAGTTGGACTAAACGGTTGACTTGTCGTTCTTGACTTGGGGACGTAAATTACAAGTACCTCTAAAGTCGGGGTGGGTTTGCCTGGTGATTTGGGACTCTTGTATTTGGGAAAGCTAATCCACACGCTAAAAATGAGTCCAATGTATTAGAAGAAGTAGCACGTGTATGGACTATGTTTGAGGTCAAAATTACATTCTGTGTAATCCATTTCCCCTCTCCGAGCTCAGAACCTAACGGGGTGTGCGTTACCAGTAATGTAAGGTCATATATGTGAAGAGATATATCTGGATGCAACCAGGTCACGACTCAGCACAGCAAATAGGGACTGGATGAAACTGGGTCAAAATTGATATCAATTCATCATGTTTAGGAATGAAAGACAGCAAAGAGGTTGAAACAGAGAGAGATCGGGAAGAAATTAAGAAAGAAACACAGCAAAAAAAGAAGGTACTGTTATAGGAACGCACCTGTATTGGGTCACCCAGGTTGCTGTCTTTATTTTCCATCAGCCATTGTAACGCAAGATCCGCAATCTCGTTTTGTGTATTACGCAAAGCCTGCAAACACAAGATAAACACAAATGTGTGTCGAATACAACAGTGACAGTCATGGCGGGATTATGGAAGTCATGGCAGTAAGTAAAGCAATAGCATGGCTCGAGACACAGACATTCACGAGGGCATGTTTCCTTAGCGACTCAATGAGCATGCTCAAGAGGATAGAGGAGGGGTCGATCCGAAGAGAATGGTTGCTGCCTCTGAAGCGGTCTCGGCTGGCAAAGATTAGTTTCATCTTCGTGCCAGGGCATGCGGGAGTACAAGGAAATGAGCGGGCTGACAAGCTCGCAGGTACGGCTACTGTGGAGGGCGGACGCGCCATGGACTAGGCTGACATTCTGAATGCTCTACGAGAAGTAAGACTTTTTCGAGAACCAAGTGATGACTGTGAATCTACAAACCATGGCCAGACTGCGAGAGCAGCAAATTAAAAGAGGGGTGGCCAAACAAGAACACTATGCAGGAAGCCAAAGAAGATTGATAAACCAACATAGAACTGGTGTCGTTAGCCACTACACGCTTCGGGATTTGCTAGGAGGGGATCCAAGCACTTATGGACTGAATGGTTCGATGTGCAATGAGGATGATCTGTCGACTAACTAACTAACTAACTAACTAACTAACTAACTAACTAACTAACTAACTAACTAACTAACTAACTAACTAACATCAATGAACAGGCAGCAAGATCATACCAACACTCCTGCTATCTAACTGTTACTACTAGTTCTAATGAAGAATCAGTAACAGCCTGCCAACATACAACATAAAGTTCAGAGAAACAAACCCAGCCAAAGTATAACATAACAATGAATAAAAAACCAAAACTGTCAACATATAACATAAGCTTGGATCAGAAAACACACCTTACCACCAAACATCACAACATATAACATAAGCTGGGATCAGAAAACACAACCGACCACCACGAAACATAACAACGTATAACATAAGCTTGGATCAGAAAACACACCCTACCACCAAACATCACAACAACAATTGCAGAAATGAAGCCTGTAAGCATACAATAAAAATGTCACCGATACAACCCATACAAATATTTTTAATAAAAATTAGAAGCAAGACAAGTAACCACAACTATTCTTACAAATAAAAACATGTACGGAAGCCCTTGTTCTTAAACATTTGGTGTAATGATGATGAGGTAGTGGGTTCAAACCGTACACTGGTCAGCTGGACTAAAATGTTGACTTCTCATCCTTGACTTGGAGACGTAAATTACAAGTACCTCTGAAGTTAGAGTGTTTTCGCCTGACGGCGAGGGAAACTGGTAAAAGGGAAAACTAATCCACAGGCAAAAATCAGCCCAGTGCACAGAAACCAAATATGCTGTTACCAATGACAACAATCACTTTAATTGTACTCACTTGTATGGCGGCCACCTTTGAATAGCCCATGTCCGTTATTCGCCCGATTGCAGCTTCATTCAAATGTAGTAGTTCTTGTGAATTGCCAGGGTTCTCCACGTTGTGGCGCAGGAAAGTTGAGCTGATGGAAGAATTGTGCTTCAAATTATGATGTTTTAATTGTGTGTTGATGATGCTCACGAACAATTCATTTAGGTGAAGAAAAGTGGTGTGTTTTAGGGCTCTCACTCTGTTTCTGTGTTTTGCTTAGCTGTGGCACTGGAAGTGAGGCGGTCATCCAGCATATTTTCAACGACAGCTGCGTTTTTTTACTTATTAGGCGGGTGACATTTATTTATTTATTTATTTTTTTTTTTTTTTGCACTTTTACCCCTTGAGGACGCCGTGGTGGTTTTATATGCATATTTATTTTTGAGATAAACAGACGACGGTCTGTCCAACATTCGGCACCACACATTGATTTTGTCACCCGAACATCTTGTCTGTCACTCCACCTGACGATGACATAGTCAATGGGGTGCGATGTTTCAAACGAGGGTGCATCCACGATGTCCTATTTCTCCTGGGAAGATGGAAAATTGTGTTGGTGATCAGGAGTTCGTGTTCGGCACAGGTCTGAAGGAGGAGGGGTCCATTACTGTTACAATTTCCGAATCTGTACTTTCCAATGATGCCACTCCAAGAGGGCGGTTTGTCCTTGCCTACTCTAGCATTGCAGTCCCCAAAAAGTATAAGTTTGTCTCCTTTGGGGACAGATATTAGTACGCTGTGCAGGTCCTCATAGAACATGTTTTTTGATGTCATCTTCATTGTCATGGTTGGTGCGTAGACAACCACGGTGGTTGCATGCTTCCTTCCTTTCAGCAGGAGTAACATAATGGCCACATGCCTGAAATTTAAAGCCTTCGGAATTTCATCTAGTTTCCCAACCAGGGCAGACTAAATAGAAAATGCCACACCTGACTGGCATCTTTCCTCGCTTTTCCTTCCACTCCAGAAGAATGTGTAGCCGGCACCTACTTCACAAATTTGACCTTCTTCTGCAAGTCGTGTCTCGCTCAAGTTGCAATGTCGATGTTGTACCTGCCCAACTCTCTTCCAATCACTACCAAGGGCCCATCTGGTGCCACATTGGATCCGCTGTGGTGGCAATTGGTACTTTTATTGCCACAAAATGATCAGTGGTTTATTTGATTTATTTCTGCTCCATTTCGGAATTTTAAGTTACAGTAAACTGAAAAGTCGCACAGCAGAAGATAGCTATGTCATGATTGTGTCGTTCAAACATTCGTTAACATTGGATTTTTGTGTATTTTCAGTTTTAAAGTTGTTTATTTTGGTTTTTCACAATGGAAACGCCCACCAGTTTGCGTCCACGTAGTATGACTTGAGATCAAGCTAGATTATTGTTTATAACTGTTTTAAACAATAGTGATTCCGATATTAGTGATTCAGACAGCAGTTTTATATGTGAATGTAAAGTTTTAGCATGTGGTGATAAAGATACTACTACTAGTGGAACTTCGTCTTCAGCTGAGGTGTCTGACAATCAATGTCATCTGCCAGTGAATGTCAGGGTGCAAACAGTACAAAATAAGAATAAAATTGGAGGAAAAAAACTTGAATTTACAAGCTTCTGTAGAGCGTGATGCACCTATCCCATCATCATCGACATGGCAAGATGTTCAGAAGGGGAAACAAAACCGAAGTTTGAGTTTCGTCCTCGAAGATCTCACTTCAACTCTAAACTTTATCAACTGCAAACACCTATGGATTTTCTCAAAGTATTTTTTGATGATGACATAGTGGATTGTTTAATTAAAATGTAAACAAATATAAGAAAAAGATATTGATGCAGAACACTCCTAAAAGAACACATTCTAGTCTGTTATCCTGGACCCCACTCACAAAGCACGAATGGCTAAAGTTTACGTCTGTCATTATTGCTATGGGACTTGATCCAACACCATCTATCAAAGACTACTGGTGTACAAGTGCACATTTATATACTCCTTGGTATGCCACTATGTTTCCCAGGAATCGATTTGTTGAATCTATTTATCACACCATGTTTCACAGCAGGTGCAAAAAAAAAAAAAAACTGTCATTAAGGATTTCAAGCAAAGTTTACTTGAAAGTGCACATCGCGCAGCAGCTCAGGTTATTCCTGAAATGTTGACACTCTGCGTGCCAAATAATTTCATAAAGTCTGTTCAGGAAATTGACAGGAGCCAAGCATTTAATAGAATTTATCGGTGTCAATAGAGACTGTTTTTTGCAGCGCTCGAACTAAACGACACATATCATCTTTTGTTTGCTCCGGATGCACTAATAGACCACACTTGTGCCCCAAAGTTTGCTTTGCAGCCTATCACAAATAGACTGCCACATATTATAAATAAAAATAAACATCCTACATTCAATATGCCAAACAGAGAAAGGAGGAAAAACACTGTCATGAAGGATTTCAAGCAAAGTTTAATTGAAAGTGCACATCGCGAAGCAGCTCAGATTATTCCTGAAACTTCTTTTCGGAGCAATTGTGTTCATATTTTAGAAAAGTGGTGTTTGTTCAGTAAATTCAACAGGATTAGCAGTGATTTACCAGTGATCAGGATAACAACGCCCCATGGTAAGTGCCAATCTTTTCATCATTTTTACCTCTATTTTTCATATTATGTTAAAAATTATTTTATATTATATAATATATACTATGTTTATATATGAGATCAATACCACATATTCCTGGTGCAATCCCCTTTATTTTAATATATAATACAACATTTCTGCTACAGTTTTAACCATTTTCATAACAGTATTGTGACACTCCCATACTTACAGTTTTCTGCCATTATTTTTTTTTTTCATTTTGTGTGAAAAAGACCAAAACCTTCCTTTTAGATAATTTTAATGAGCATACTGTTTATACTGTTGAAGACAAGTGGTTTTTGTTTAATTATTCAGTAAATTAAACATGATTAGCAGTATAGGAGCGTAGAAAATGTTACAAAAGTAGCTACCCTGAATCAATTTGGCACGAACTGCATGTCTCCTTGTTTAGGCATTCCACCTGATCGTCCGGGTTGAATCTTCTTCTTTAGTAGTTGTATCCCCCATACACGTGGACGAGATATCATAGAGGGTTTCCAAACTCTGCATTAATAAAATAGCATGATATAGTGTCAGAGTCCTACAGGACAACTACACAGCTCGTTACAACTAACAAATGTGAGACAATACACTGTCACATAATGACTCAACGGGACACGCCGCGAACACAGAAACAATCACTGCATTCGCCCATTTCATTCGGCGCGAATGTAACATGCTGGATACACTCACAAATACATATCATACGATAAGCATTTACATATACTATCGATATCTACAACTTACATCCACATACACCAGATATAGTCAGCTACACTCGAACAGGCTCCCTTCTCAACAAGTAGCATTTACTCAACAAGATAAACAATCAACAGCTCTCGTCTCCAGTCCAACCTAGTCTGATGCTCAGCAGCTATCGGCGTTTCTTGCCCGGCTTCCCGCCACGTGGTTCTGATGGTCCACGTGCCGCACAGGTAACTCCTGTCCGGCCCTGCTAGCTGTGCTCAGCAACAGGCCTGTGACTTCTCTAGGCACAACTGCCGCACCTGCCTAGCGGCAATGATGACGCCGCGGCATAACGGTGGACTCTGACATTCTCCCACCGCCCCGTTAATGAAAGGTGTAATCTTTCATTCATGGATCTGTACATTTGGTTTTATAAAATTGTCAGAGTCTACCCATGGCTTGTCATCTGACGTGACGATTTGGCTGTATTGAATAACATGGCAATAGTATGACATACAGAAAATTACGTGCATGGCGCTGTGGAGCAACAATATACAAGTGTAATCCTCCCCGTTGGATTTTCATACTATCGTTGTATGTGGACCCAGCTATTCCGGTAGCTATCAGCGGTGTTTGCAATAAGCAAACCATGCAACTACTTCGCGACCAAAAAAAACAATATTAAAGATACAGGTCAAGCTGTAAGACATCTCTGTTCTGAGGTGTCTTCAACATCTGTCACCAACCATAACTGATCAGCTAGCCAAATGTCGGTCCCAACTTCAGTACTTCTGATCCACGCATGGCTGACCTTGACCTGTGATGTTGTTTGTCTGGCCTCATGACGATTCACTCTATGAAATTTCCATTCTACCAAGATTTCAATCACACAAATTGTTTCCCTTGAAAGGAAAATGCCGTAATTACACATGGGCGATCATTTCCGAACTTTCAAAAAAATAAGTAAATTGCATTCATATCTTCCGTCATAGACTGATGCTTCTCATCAGTAGCGACCCAACGGTGCAATTGATAACAAGTTAATCAAACTATGATTCTTAGATTACAATTAAAAAATTGTAATTGTCACTGTGGTGACTCTAAGTATATATTGCAATCTCCACGGAATGAAACCAATACGCGTATTTCATCCATCATCATCAAGTGCCATGTCGGCTGGCGTAGGCGTTCATGGCTCTCCATAGATCTCGGTCTTTGGTTTTCTGGATCAACTCTGCTGCTGATATTCCTCCATGCCACCGTCTCAATCGATCCAGCATCACTTCTCTTGGTCTACCTCTGCCTCTCTTCCCCTCGATCTTTCCAGTTGTTACGATGTTCTCCAATGCCTCTCTTCTCATCACATGACCGAGGAAAGCTGTTTGTCTCTGTCTTATTGTTGTATATAATGTTCTAGTTTCATTAGCCTGTTTCAGGCAGTCGTCGTTAGTTACTCTGGCAGTCCAAGGAATTCGCAACATTCGTCTCAGGAACCACATCTCTGTTGCTTCTAATTTCTTCTTAATTTGTTCATTTACATTCCAAGATTCACTGCCATACAGCAAAACTGGTTCTACATAGCATTTCAGCACTCTCTTTCTTACATTCAGTGATAGTGACTTATTGCATAAGATACTCTTCATTTTCTGAAATGCGGCTTTTGCCTGCCCTATTCTGCTCCTAATCTCTGTTGTACATCTTCCATCTGATGTTATAAATGCCCCTAGGTATCTAAAATTATCAACTTGGTTAAGGATTTTCCCTTCTATTTCTATGTCACATTTTGGTGTCACCATTTTCTTTGATATTACCATTGTTACTGTTTTCTTGATATTCAAGGAGAGTCCTTTCCTTGCACTCTCTGTTACTACAACGTCTAATAATTGTTGTAGGTCTGTTGAATTATCCGCCACCAATACTGTGTCATCTGCATAGCGTATATTATTTATATTATAACCTCCAACTAGTATTCCTGGCATCTCTTTGATCTCTCTCATTATTACTTCGCTATACAGGGAGAAAAGATCTGGTGACAAGACACACCCTTGTCGTACTCCTAGCTTTATCTGTTCGTAACTACCCTCTTTATTTCCCATTTTAATTGCTGCTACTTGGTTCCAGTAAACATTCTTTATTATTCTTAAATCTTTTCCATCAGTGTTGATATCTTCCAACATTTTAATCAGTTCATCATGTTTTACTTTATCAAATGCCTTAGTATAATCTATGAAGCACAAATATATGTCTCTCTGTTTCTCTATTGACCTTTCTATTAGTGTCCGTAATGTATAAATTGCATGT